>JAXCMG010000037.1:6157582-6168868 GCA_034642415.1 Podarcis siculus
ACTTCCTGTGTTTCCAGTTCCGACCTTCACCCAACTTCCTGTGTTTCTATTTCTTGCCTTCATTTGCCTGTTTTCCCTCCCATTTTTCTTCTTGAAAAAATCAGAGACAGTGGCAGCAAAGGAGTTTAAGGGGGAAAATAACACTTAATGACTCTTATCATTTCTTTAAGGCTCAGTGCTTTTTCTAATACCACCCTTTCCCCCCATGTGTTATTTATTCTCCAAGAAAGGCCATTCCCCCTAAGTTATAGGCGAGCGTTGTGACTTTTTAAAAAACCCTCTGTTCCAATAAAGCTCCCACACCAGAGGATTTTGTACATGAAAATGAAGGATGCTGGTCTCTAAAGAGCAGAGACTGTAAAATAATTACATCCATTCTTATTAAAATGCCCAGTCATTAACTCAGAAAGTACATCTTATGGTGGGAGAAGAGGCTAATTTGTTAAATAAGATATTCACCCGACTATTCTTAATGCGATTTAATCTGGAGGCTATATGCAGGCTCTCCATTTTTAAAATGTAAGTGTCCAAATTGATAACAATGAATTATTCATAGCTAAGATCTTGGCTAAAATGAGAGGAAGGATACATCTCAATAATGATGAGAAAGAAAGAAAGCTTACAGAACACAGAGGACCGCAATGGGCAATTCACAGCAAAACATTATTTTCCTGTTGCCAAATATGTCTGACTCTAAGGGTGGTTAGAATTTTCATGAGATGCTATTTGCAGCTATAGTAGCTGTAATAGTTCCACCCATAGCCACAGCTGCACATGTGTTGGGAAAGGATGGCATAAGAATAAGAATAAGAATAAGAATAAGAATAAGAATAAGAATAAGAATAAGAATAAGAATAAGAATAATACTACTATAAAAAGGTAAAGGGACCCCTGACCATTAGGTCCAGTTGTGTCCGACTCTGGGGTTGCGGTGCTCATCTCGCTTTATTGGCCGAGGGAGCCAGCATACAGCTTCCGGGTCATGTGGCCAGCATGACCAAGCCGCTTCTGGCGAAGCAGAGCAGCTCATGGAAACACCGTTTACCTTCCCGCCAGAGCGGTACCTATTTATCTACTTGTACTTTGACGTGCTTTCGAACTGCTAGGTTGGCAGGAGCAGGGACCGAGCAATGGGAGCTCACGGGGATTCAAACTGCCGACCTTCTGATTGGCAAGTCCTAGGCTCTGTGGTTTAACCCACAGCACCACCCGCGTCCCTAATATTACTATACAGCAGACATAAAGGCAGGAGGTGCCTACCTGCTTGTGCATTTGGGTCCTGAAGCATTCCTGAGCTTGGTCAACAAACACTTGTTTTAATAAAACAAAATTGGGTTAGTTAATAGTTTGTACGGTAAAAGGTAAAGGACCGCTGGACGGTTAAGTCCAGTCAAAGGCTACTATGGGGTTGCAGTGCTCATCTTGCTTTCAGGCCGAGGGAGCTGGTGTTTGTCCACAGACAGCTTTCTGGGTCACGTGGCCAGCATGACTAAACTGCTTCTGATGCAACAGAACACTGTGACAGAAAACAGAATGCACAGAGACACTGTTTACCTTCCTGCTATAGCAGTACCTATTTATCTACTTGCACTGGTGTGCTTTCAGACTGCCAGGTTGGCAGGAGCTGGGACAGAGCAATGGCTTTTCCGAGCAGCGTGGGGCTTGTGTCTGCCCACCGCCTCAGCTGCCCTACAGGTGAAGGGGAGGCTGCAGAGAAGCTCCACGCGGTGCGCCCTGCCTTGGCTCACCCAGCCCCCATGGGTGACTCGCTCCGCCCTGGGCTGCAGGGTGTACGCACCACGCTGGCACCTGAGGGGCTAGCTACGCCACTGGGGAGAGGGCCTTCTTGGTGGGTGCTCCGAGACTTTGAAACTCTCTCCCTAGAGAAGCTAGACTGGCTGCCTCCCTGCTATCATTCCCCCACCCCTTTTTAAATGCTTTATTGAGTTTAAAAAGCAAACAGTCAACAACAAAAGTATAATGCACTTTGCTAAGAAGATAAATTACTTTCTTCATACATAACTTCTATAACGACTTCCAGTTTGGAAAATGGGTCCAAATTATATTCAATATAGCGCACTATTCTTCATCAATCAGAACATATCACAATTGTCTTATTTTCCTAAAAGTTTCTACTATTGCCTCCTTGCTGTCATTCAGATGGCAGGCAAAGACTTTCTTGTTCCAACAGGCTCTTGGGGACTGATTGCCATGCAGTTTTCGTTGCGATTGTATGTTTTTAATAAATCACACACACACAATTTCTTATTAATGTATAATTGTTTTTTAACACCCCCCCCTATTTTTTTTGCCTTGGGTCCTGTCAGGGAAAATTGCAGGTGATAATAATAATAATAATAATAATAATAATAATAATAATAATGTTTCTCGTGACTGCTTCATGCAGGATGAGAGACAGAAGGGTGGAGCTTGGGAATTCAATAGGAAACCACAAAGTTCATTTGCCCCTGACTATCTGTTAGTCTCAACCCTGCCCTCTGCTGACCGGAGGGATGTGAGGTTGATTGTACCCAGCACAAGTATATCTCCATTCCTGGGAGAACCAAAGTTGATAGATTTTTCCATTTCTAAGTCCAGCAACATCTGAAGGGGCACAGATTTCCCATCCCAAGCCTACAATTACCAGCAGTGGTTCTCTAGGATTTCAGACAGGGGTCATTGACAGCTCGACTTGGAGATGCCAGCATTCGAACCCAGGGCCTTTTACATGCAAAACAGGTGTTCAACCACCCAGCTGCCACCCTTCCTCTAGATATGCTGCAATTTCAGGCAACACGGAGATAGGAGCAGGAAGCCATGCTCGGGTGGTGTGTGCTTTTCCAAATGAACGAAACCAAACCTATCCCAGTCACAGGAGCTTTATAAACCAGATTTTCAAAAGGAGAGAACAAGAGCTTTAAAAATAACCTGTGATAGATACAGTGTGACGAACAGGAAACAGAACCAAGATGCTCACAATATGCTCACAAATACTATATTTGTATTCTGCATCTGGTGCTTCCCTTCTGCAGCCCACATGCGGAAGACTGAAAAAGTTTACAAGAAGGATTCCTAATCTTGCAAGTCAAACCACTTGTTGTTTTTTTAAAGACCATCATCAGGGCCAAGTACAAAGTTTATGCCAAAACTTTTAGCAGGAGTATAAAGTACATACATGTATAGAGGGGTTGGTGACTTAAATGGAGCCCAAGCTGTGGTGTAGTGGTTAAGAGTGGTAGACTCGTAATCTGGTGAACCAAGTTTGCGTCTCTGCTCCTCCACATGCAGCTGCTGGGTGACCTTGGGCTAGTCACACTTCTCTGAAGCCTCTCAGCCTCACTCACCTCACAGAGTGTTTGTTGTGGGGGAGGAAGGGAAAGGAGATTGTTAGCCGCTTTGAGACTCCTTTGGGTAGCAGGATGTCAAATCCACACTCTTCTTATCAAGTCGAAGTGAGAGCATTGATTAGCATTTGCCTTCCCTCTGAAGTGGCTTCATTGGCCAATGAAAATAATGGGCCCACTGTGACACGTTCTACATAGCTACAATAAACCTACCATTAAAATTATGGACTGGTCATTTCTTCGTCAGAGGGCAAACGGGCAAATTTAGCAGGGGATCAAATACTTTCCCCCCTCACTCTATGGTTATTAATAGTTACTAGCTGTAATAGCTATGTTCTCCCTCCAGGATTGGAGGCAGTAACACTTCTGAATACAGTGGTACCTCAGGTTAAGAACTTAATTTGTTCTGGAGGTCTGTTCTTAACCTGAAACTGTTCTTAACCTGAAGCACCACATTAGCTAATGGGGCCTCCCGCTGCTGCTGCTGTGCCACCGGAGCACGATTTCTGTTCTCATCCTGAAGCAAAGTTCTTAACCCGAGGTACTATATCTGGGTTAGCGGAGTCTGTAACCTGAAGCATCAGTAACCTGAGGTACCACTGTACTGGTTTCTGGAAACCGCAGGAGGGGAGAGTTTCTCTTGTGCTTGGGCCTTGCTTGCAGGTTTTACCACAGGCATCTGGTTGGCAACTGCGAGAACAGGATGCTGGACTAGATGGGCCACTGGCCTGATCCAGTAGGCTTGTCTTTATTTTCTTAACCACTAAGCGACTGCTTTAGGGCATCATGAAAGGGCAGGGAATGGTTAGCTATTTAATTTATTATTATAGAACTTTTGTTGCCCGACAAAGGAAGAGGTGCTTGTGGCAGCTCTGGCAGTCACTGGTATAACTTGGCTGGCATTGGTTGCACCACATTCTCCTCAGACAGCAAAATATGCTGTGTTGGCCTTGAGCAAAGAAGAAGAAGAGAAGAGTTTGGATTTGATATCCTGCTTTATCACTACCCGAAGGAGTCTCAAAGCAGCTAACATTCTCCTTTCCCTTCCTCCCCCACAACAAACACTCTGTGAGGTGAATGGGGCTGAGAGACTTCAGAGAAGTGTGACTGGCCCAAGGTCACCCAGCAGCTGCATGTGGAGGAGCGGAGACGCGAACCTGGTTCACCAGATTACGAGTCTACCGCTCTTAACCACTACACCACACTGGCTCTCAAAGCCATTCCTAAGCCCCTTTGTTTCTTCAAATACAGTGGTTGGGAACGGGATCCGTTTCGGAGCTCCGTTCACAACATGAAAGGAACGCAACCTGCGTCTGCGCGTGCACGGGTCGTGATTTGCCTCTTCTGTGCATGTGTGTGATGTCATTTTGCACGTCTGCGCATGCGTGAGTGGCAAAACCCAGAAGTCACCCTTTCCAGTACTTCCGGGTCACCGCGGGACGCAACCTGAAAACGCACAACCTGAAGCAAACATGACAACAGGTATGACTGTACAGTGGGCCTCTGCTGTCGAACGTAATCCGTTCCAGAAGACCGTTTGACTTCCGAAACGTTCGACAACCAAGGCTCAGTGGGCAGTCAGCAAATCCCATTGAGAAAACTGAGAAATGCATCTCAGAAGCCGTTCGACTTCTGAGGCACGTTTGAAAACGGAAACAATTACTTCTGGGTTTTCGGTGTTCGAAAATCGAAACGTTTGGCTTCCAAGATGCTCAGAAATTGACGTTCCACTATACAGTATTATCTGAGTAACTAGAAATAGCTTTTTTTCAGCCGGAACTCAGTGGCCACCATTGCCATTATAAGAGAACAAGGGAGGTGCTCATGGTGAGTTCCAGAACCTCTTTTTCTAGAAAAATAGCACTGAGAAGAAATATAATGGAAACACCTGTGTCTCTCTCTCTACCCCTCATATTCCCTTTCCGTTGCAAAAAGGAATATTTTATTTTGGAAGGGAGTGCCAGTAATATCGGGGAGGGGGATTGGGGGAGGGAAGTGCTGAACCAAAGAAAGGTAAAGTAAATAATTTACAATGTGGGTAATGATGATGAAGAATTTATTAATAATTTATGGTGATGCATGCAGATTAGCGAGGGGAAAATGAATCATGATGAGTCAATTTAGGACGGTGAATAATGAGCACTCTCAGAATGCGCTCATTTGCCTGGGTAGCCAACGGTTGCAAAAAAAATTCCCGTCGAAGAGCACCAACGTTGTCATGAGGACCCAGAGCGGTGATGTGCAAACTGCAGCCACCCTGCTTTGATGTGAGATTGGGTTAGAAAAGCCCAGGAAAGAAGGAAAGGAAAGGAAAAACGGCTCCATTTTTAAGTTCCAGTCCAATTCTAAGATTAACGCACACCCAGTGGTGCGGTCGTGTGTGAATAGAATGGGGTGAAAGTGGGGTGTCTCTCTGTGTGTGTGTCTATTTTCTTTTGTCTGTTCTCAATGAGCACTATAGCACCTTGAGAGAGAAATCCATTATTAAGGGAGCCAGATTCATGCATACAACAGTACAGCTTGAATAGGGCTGGATTTAAGTTTGATGAGGTGGCACTGTGGTCTAAACCACAGAGCCTAGGGCTTGCTAATCGAAAGGTCAGCAGTTCGAATCCCCGCGACAGGGTGAGCTCCCATTATTCGGTCCCAGTTCCTGCCCACCTAGCAGTTTGAAAGCACGTCAAAGTACAAGTAGATAAATAGGTACCACTCTGGCGGGAAGGCAAATGGCGTTTCCATGCGCTGCTCTGGTTCGCCAGAAGCGGCTTAGTCATGCTGGCCACATGACCCAGAAGCTGCCTGTGTACAAATGCCGGCTCCCTCAGCCAATAAAGCGAGATGAGCATGCAACCCCAGAGTCGTCCGCGACTGGACCTAATGGTCAGGGGTACCTTTACCTTTAAACTACTGAAGGTAATAGGGCCCTTTATATGTCCAGCTGTCCTTTTTCAACATCAAATTGTCACTGTTTTTTTGTGTTGAATATATGCTTTATGGTGATTTATGGACCCAATAGGTATCTAAAGCCATTTGCACATAACAAAATACGTATTTTATCATAAAATACATATTTTATGTAGGCACCCTATATATAGAAATGAGCAAAGCAGTGATATTTTAGGGAGCAGGCTAGCAGGCGGGGCCCATTACTTACGTCATAGGAACTTACACAACCAAAACACTGTTGCTGTATGTACGTTTTATTCTATTTGTTTTTTATCTTATATTTTGGAAATGTACATCCAGGTTTGTTTCCTTTAGTTTTTTTTGGGGGGGGGGCTCCAAGAGAGTGGGGCCCTAAGCTAAACTTGTTTAGCTTATACGTAAATCTGGCACTGGGCTTGAACACAAAACTAGTAAAAACCAGTTATGGAGGGTCTTAAAGGTAAAGGTAAAGGGACCCCTGACTGTTAGGTCCAGTCGTGGCCGATTCTGGGGTTGCAGTGCTCATCTCACTTTACTGGCCGAGGGAGCCGGCATACAGCTTCTGGGTCATGTGGCCAGCAAGACTAAGCCGCTTCTGGCGAACCAGAGCAGCACATGGAAATGCTGTTTACCTTCCCGCCGGAGTGGTACCTATTTATCTACTTGCACTTTGATGTGCTTTCGAACTGCTAGGTTGGCAGGAGCAGGGACCGAGCAACGGGAGCTCACCCCGTTGCGGGGATTCAAACTGCCGACCTTCTGATCGGCAAGTCCTAGGCTCTGTGGTTTAGACTGGGCTTGAACACAAAACTAGTAAGAACCAGTTATGGAGGGTCTTAGTTGGAGTGAAAAGCAGCTTCAGGTATGATGCAAAGAGGCCAGAGGATTGGGTGACTGTTTTCAGGACTGTGGTTGGACAAAAAGATAGTGAGGTGATAGGGTGACAGTAGGTGGCACAAAGTGATTGGCTAGAGAATAAACAGCCAAGGTAACACCTTTTTCCTCCCCTATATAGGGGTGTGCTAATAGAATATCATCTCAGACTCTTTGGACTCTGACCTGTAATGCATTACTGAATAAAAGTCTGCCTAATTGGAAATCTGGTTTGCGCTTCCGTATTGAACCCCCCAAAGGGAATTTCACCCCCACAACCTCCCTGCCATCACCACAACTTCAGACTCTTAAACAGACATGGTTGGGAAGGAAAGTTGCTTTTTCCGATTTGGATTACAAAGCTGCAAGGGAGTGTTACATTTCCAAATACATGCATGTATGTTTATATAACAACCTTCCAGAAATAAACTGGTTGGCAGTGCTAATTATCAAAAATTATCCCACAAAAGGTCATATTTGCTGTCATGTTTATAACTGAAAGAAATTGTTCTAATTGTGTGAGTGCCTTTCATTAAACTGGTGCAAAACTGGCACGAAGAAATGAAAATCCATTTGGTCATTCTCTAAAAGCACTAAGTGGTTCAAATCGTTTGCAGTTAATTGCCAGTATTTTTACACATTAAGATTTTTAGATGTGTGTCTGTGTTCTAAGTAGTCCTCAGGTAAGTTGTCAGTTAAACTACTTGTGGGGAAAATGGAATATGTTTAAATATGAATAATGATGATTACTGGTGAGAAGTCCCATTTTGAAAAGGTGCATGGATGTTATTTTTCATGGTCGCAAACATTTCCCATTATCAGGGCAGGATAAACTGAAGCCATGAGTTCATGTTGAGGAAGAAAAAGTCTGTGTTTGATATAATTGAATAGCACTCACCCTGGTTAGTTGTAACAGGAAAGATAAGGATTACAAATTGTGGGGAAATGTCTGTGTCTGTTTTGGGTTGTGGGGTGAATCAAAAGCTTATACAGATCAGAATACCTGCCACAGCCCCATCCCAATGACTCCTGCTTCTTCAAACAACTCCATAATTTCTAATGTTGTACTGAAATTGTGCCCTGCATTTTTTTCCCCAAGCATGCCATCTGAAAAAAATTGCACCAAAAATTACGAAAGGAAAGAGACAATTTTAGTGAAATTCTCGTGGGTGAGTGTGGGGGTTTTTGTGTTGCACCAATCTTATTTTCCAGGTGGCTGAAAAGCATTTGTGAGTGACTCCTTTTACCCTCACAGAGCTATGATTCCCAGAGTTCCACTGGAAAGAGGGGTTGATTGATAAACCACTCTGGGAATTATTAGGGGTTTCCCAATAACTATCAGTACCCTTACAATACAGTACAACTCCCAGAATCCTTTGGGGAGGAAGTCACAAATATTTGAAGTGGTATCATACTGCTTTAAATGTGTGGTCTGAATGTGGCCTAAGGACTCAGCTACATTAGTCAAAAAAAGTGTTTTAAATGAGTTATAACACTGTGACACCAGATGGCGCTGTAGAGTTCGGTCTTTCGACAATGTGATTTCCCATTATGAGGTTTATAACGCATTTTCCTATAATGGTTTTTTGATGTGTCTAGATCCAGCCTAAGTTGCATCAGCAATGTAACATCCTAAATCCTTTAAATATGTTTGTGGAAGGAGGTGGAAGTATTGATTTGTGGTTTTTATTGTTTTTATTATGTGTTTTTATCTTGTGTTTTTATGTTGTGAACTACCCTGAAATCTACAGATGAAGGGTGGTATAAGAATTCAATAATAATAATAATAATAATAATAATAATCCTATCCGTATTTATTCAGAATAAAGTCCAACTGAGCTCAGTTGGGTTTAATCATAAGAATGCATAAAATAGCATCCTCAATCTAGCAGCCACCTCTGTTTTGCAATTTAAGTAACCTTTTACAACATCCCTGCTTAAATCAGTGGAGGCTGCAAAACACCAGTGAAAGCAGAATGGCTGATCCAAACTAATAGTTTCTAGAAAGTGTAGAGGTGAAGGCAAACTGGAGAGGCTATTTTTCTTGAGTATTCTCCAGAGGCAGGCTGAAATTCTCCCACAGCTGAGGAAGAATATGAAAAAGTTTTGTTTTGTTTTTTAATCCCAAAATTAGCAAGAAGGTTCTTTTCTGACTTGGCTCAGCCACCAGTGTTGTGTAGTGGTAAGTCCCTGGGTGGCCTTCCGCAACCCGGTGCCCCCAGATGTTGTTGAACTGCAACTCCCATCAACCTTGACCATTGAGCATGGTGGCTGTGGGGATGATGGGAGCTGTAGTCTAACAACTTCTGTACAGCACTATATCTGCCTCTGGGCAGTGTTAGACCTGAACACTCTAGCCACAATGTGGCTTTGGTGGTTTTAAATAGTGCCCGCCCAATTGTTTAAAATGTCACTGAACAAAATGGACCCTTCTGTTGACAACAGATAGCTACCAAGCCGAAAATTCCTCTTTTGTTTTGTTTTTGCAAAAAATTGTAGAACCTTTCCTCCCTCTCTTGGACCACTCATTGCTCACCATTTGTCCTGCCACCTTCTCCCATATTCTGCATTCCCCACACCAGAACATATATTTGAAGAAGCGAAACCTGCAAATGGTTCAAAACTAAAAGCCATCATCATCTGAGTTATCTCTCTGTTGCAAATTGTATTCTGTCCCCATCTCTCCCCACCAAAAAAAGAATGACAGTAAAAATGAATTCTCTGATTATTCATCAAATGTCACATCACCATTAAGGAATCATTTGGGATGCTTTTGTCCTGCACAAAAGCTATAAACAGCTTCTGAAGCTGATTGATAGTGTAAAATAAGGATAAAGCATCTAATCAATCTCTCAAGAGCAACTTATTACATAGTAACAGGGAGTAGCTGTATCAGAGAAAGGTGCAACTGAAGGGCTGGTATAAATACAGTAATACCTTTGCAAACGTCCGCCCCATCGACTGTCCATTTTGGCAAACGTCTGCGGCAAACCTGGAATTACCAGAATGGGTTACTTCCAGGTTTGCCACTCACGCATGCGCAGAAGCGCAAACCGCTCCATGCACGTGCGCAGAGCAGTGCTTTGTCGAGAGTCCCTTTCATCAAGTGTCCGGGGCTCTGGAACGGATCCTGGACTCAAAACAAGGTACCACTGTATGAGAGAGGGCAACTCATCCCGTACAATGTAATTAAAATATAATCTACAAAAATCTACCATGGCCAACCTCCCAAACCAATTAGGCCATGGGTAGGCAAACTAAGGCCCAGAGGCCGGATCCGGCCCAGTAGCCTTCTAAATCTGGCCAGCGGACAGTCCAGGAATCAGCGTGTTTTTACATGAGTAGAATGTGTCCTTTTATTTAAAATGCATCTCTAGGTTATTTGTGGGGCCTGCCTGGTGTTTTTATATGAGTAGAATGTGTGTTTTTATTTAAAATGCAGCTCTGGTTATTTGTGGGGCATAGGAATTCGTTCATTCCCCCCACCAATATAGATGATAGATGATAGATAGATAGATAGATAGATAGATAGATAGATAGATAGATAGATGATAGATAGATAGATAGATAGATAGACAATGGACCAGGCCCCTGCTGAAAAAGTTTGCTGACCCCTGAATTAGGCCATATATATGTATCTTGCACTGTATCCATTGATCAGTCTATTCCACTTCTACCTTTAATGATCTACTGTGGCTCTTCAGTTACTTAATATTTTACCAACCTACTTTCTAAATCACAACCCACATTAGCCATGGTCTTCCCACATAATGGCTTTGTGGAGTCATCAGTTGTTGCTACGGGGAACCAGGCAGAGGGCCTTCTCGGTAGTGGCACCCGCCCTGTGGAACGCCCTCCCATCAGATGTCAAAGAGATAAACAACTACCTGACATTTAGAAGACATCTGAAGGCAGCCCTGTGTAGGGAAGTTTTTAATGTGTGACATTTTAATGTATTTTTAATCTTTGTTGGAAGCCATCCAGAGTGGCTGAGGAGACCCAGTCAGATGGCCCTTGTGGTCTATTCCAACTCTATGATTCTATTCTTCTTCTATTCTAAAGATGGGTGGGGTACAAATAAATTATTATTATTATTATTATTATTATTATTATTATTATTATTATTATTATTATTATTATTATT
>JAXCMG010000037.1:6168878-6190997 GCA_034642415.1 Podarcis siculus
TTATTATTATTATTATTATTATTATTATTATTATTATTATTATTATTGCTAGGTCTTCGGCCATTGCCCAAGCATTCCAGGTTCTGTTGGTGTCCCCTAGCAGTCTGAAGACTGTGTGGTCCAGCTGGGAGTGAATTCTGTGTCAGTGGTTTTCCTCCCTCCCACCCTCCTAACATCTTCTCACCAGCAAGAATTTCCCAAGCTCCTGCTTACATTGCCCACCCCTGAATCTGCTTTAAATTCCATGGACACCCTTAGCTGCACAGCTCTGGGCTCCGGAGATAATTCTGTCTAGACCTGCACTTTTTCTGCCTCGAAGACCTTATGTGGCTTTATGAAGAAAATGCATTGCAAACAATTTCAGCTATCTGAAAATAAAATCTATTGTCGGGAAATACAGGTGGCTGCTCCAAACGTATCATAAAACCAGGAATCATCCAAAGCTTGTCTGAAACATGTTTGGGGACCATGGGGGGTGGCTTAACTAGATCAGTGGGAGAGACAGAGAAATTATTTCTTCCGCAAGAAAAGGAAAGTACAGGGGGAGGAGAGAAAGGAAAAGCGTATCACTTTTGCAAGTTTTCAAGATAGAACTGTTAAATACAAGCAGGGTCAAACTAGCCTACGGGCTTTAGGGATAAATGAACTCCCAATGTCTCAATTTGGAATTGGCTCATTTATGAGTAGGGATGGAATTTACTGGGGGAGGATCTCAGTGTTGAACTGATCTGCACAGATCCCCCTCCCCCTAATTCCCATCTCATTTCATTGATGTCATGGAGATGCAAGCTATTTTTAAAAATTGCTCCACTAAAAATATGAACAATTCCTGCATGCAACAAGCATTATTGTAAACATTTTTAAACCTCCTGCCCACGCTCGTACAGTCCAGGTTTCCTAAAATAACAGCGCATACATGTGCATAACTATATAAAAATACTTCTCTATTAAATCTAATACAGTTATGCAGCAGAGTACAGTCGTACCTTGGAAGCTGAATGGAATTCGTTCCGGAAGTCTGTTCGACTTCCAAAATGTTCGAAAACCCAACCGAGGCTTCTGATTGGCTGTAGGAAGCTCCTGCAGCCAATCTGAAGCTGTGGAAGCCCAGTCAGATGTTCGGCTTCCAAAAATAGTTCACAAACCAGAACACTCACTTCTGGGTTTGCAGTGTTCGGGAGCCAAAACGTTCGAGAACTAAACTGTTTGAAAACCAAGGTACGACTATACTATAGTACTCTATGGAGTATTATGGACATGCTTCTCTCTCCAGCTTCCAGCATCCACCTTCCAACTCACAAACACACACCCCAAATCTGACAATTGTTTTTCCACCCACTAGTCAAGCGAGGCTGGGTGTGGGAAGGCCCATCCATTTTCTCACACTCTTTATATGCAGATGTCAGGTGTTGGCTGAATGACCAAGGTGACTACCCTGACAAAGGGACTAGTTTGACCTGTCCTTCAGAGTCCCCCTTATACAGTACATTCTAGCCTTGCAGATACAGGATCACAGCAACTGGAAGGGGCCTAGGACAACATCCAGACTGACCCCCCCCAAAAAAATCCTCATAACAGTATATACCCTTTGATTATAATGTAATAATAATAATAATTTATTATTTATACCCCACCCATCTGGCTGGGTTCCCCAGCCACTCTGGGCAGCTTCCAACCAAATATTAAAATACAGTAATACACCAAACATTAAAAGCTTCTCTAAACAGGGCTGCCTTCAGATGTCTTCTAAAAGTTTGGTAGTTGTTGTTCTCTTTGACATCTGATGGGAGGGGGTTCCACAGGGCGGGCACCACTAGCGAGAAGGCCCTCTGCCTGGTTCCCTGTAACTTGGCTTCTTGCAGTGAGGGAACCGCCAGAAGGCCCTCAGTGCTGGACCTCAGTGTCCGGGTAGAATGGTTTATAGTAAAACCTCTGCATGGTGTACAGCAGGGGTGTCCAACAGATTGATCATGGTTGATTGCGGGACCCCTTTGCCCACCCCCCAAAAAGCTCAGCAACTTTGACGGGTAGATCACTGCCAGTTTTTTTTATAGTGGGAGTAGATCACAGTCTCTTGGAAGTTGGACGTGTCTGCTGTACAGAAATACTGAAATGATCAATAAAATATTTTTAACCAAAATTGCATCGCAAAATTCAAAGAAGTCCACAATCTGATCTGCATATAAGTCCAGAAACTGGGAATTAGGCCAATTTGCTTTCAAATGCAGACTGAACGGAATTCTCCTCCGCCCCGTGGTCACAATCAAGCTGATTTTGCTTTCAGATCTGAGCATCCTGAAGCGATTAATGGAACAAGGCTTTGCTTCCTTTGATATCATCTGCAAAGTCAATTGGTGAGATGAACTGCATGTTCCACAATGATGACATGCTCCTCTTAAGATTGCACCGTATCAGAAATGGAGATGGGGTGTTGCATCATTGAATTCTCCCTCCCTTTCCCTTGCCTGTGGAAAGCTAGCCCTACAGAACAACAGTTTCTAACATCACCTTCCAAATGGTGTGCAAGTTTGCAATGTGAATTGAGGTGTGTGTGTGTTTTTGACACAAAGGCATTCAATCATGCATTTTCCAGCTTGCATTCCTGATATAGTAGAAATTCCATGAAGGCTGCGAAGCATCGATAACCATCTCCTACATGAATTGTTCTCATCCTTCTTTAAAGCCATCTAGCTTGGTGGGCCTCATAACCTCCTGTGGGAGAGAGCTCAACAGTTTAACTATACTGCTATGTGAAGCAGTGCTTTTTAAAATCTGTCCTGAATTCAGCTTATGGGAATCTTTAGGAAGATAGAAGAGGATATATTGTTTTGATATTATCCCTCCTCAGTCATGCTAGTGAGCAAATAGCAGGGCACATTCCCTTTGCAACTTATTGGAAGCAAGTTGATGATTCGTTACAGGTAGGTAGCCGTGTTGGTCTGTCGTAGTCGAAACAAAACAAAATAAATGAAATAAAATAATAAAAAAATTCATTCCAGTAGCTCCTTAGAGACCAACTTAGTTAGTTATTGGTATGAGCTTTCGTGTGCATGCACACTTCTTCAGATAGATAATGATTTGTTAGAATCCTTTAATTAAGCAATCCCGTCTGGCTTGTATATTGCACTTAGGTAAAGGTAAAGGGACCCCTGACCATTAGGTCTAGTCATGACCAACTCTGGGGTTGCAGCGCTCATTTTGCTTTATTGGCCAAGGGAGCCGGCGTACAGCTTCCGGGTCATGTGGCCAGCATGACTAAGCCGCTTCTGGCGAACTAGAGCAGCGCACAGAAACACCGTTTACCTTCCCTCCGGAGCGGTACCTATTTATCTACTTGCACTGTGACGTGCTTTCGAACTGCTAGGTTGGCAGGAGCAGGGACCGAGCAATGGGAGCTCACCCCGTAGCGAGGATTCGAACCGCCGACCTTCTGATTGTCAAGTCCTAGGCTCTGTGGTTTAACCCACAGTGCCACCCACACCCCATATATTGCACTTAAAACACACTTAAAATGTTTTATTTACAGCTGTATAGCTGAGTCCTCAGTATAAGGTAGCTTTTGATGATCCTGCAGAGAAATAGCATTGGTAAAACCTTCCCTCCTGGTGTGGGGGGTTTTCGGTTTGGTTTTGCAAGTGGGATTTTCATTTTAGAAGTGCTGCCTATACACAGCCTTTCTTTCCCAAACAAGCAGTGCAATTGCAAGTATCTGCCTCCTGGTATTTATTATTAATAGGAAGCTAATGAGGTGGATAATTAAGCAGTCACTAATCGCCAGACCAGAGCCTGAAGGAAACTGGGTTCAAATAAAATGTCCCCCAAAGGATTAAAACAAAAACAAACCCATAATAAGTTGTTCATTGTTGTGATCTGTCGTTCCCGGCCTCAGCAGATCTTAGTTTTTATTTACCATAAAATACAATTGGGAGACCTGTGGTGGAGGAAGGGGTGAGGAAGGCCAACTTGATTAAGCCAAAATGTACATACAAAGCAAAACTGATTTGTCTTCATTTGGATGTCCTGCCCTTTAAATGTTTGTGTGCTGCAGTTATCCAGTGCTGCAATACAAGAGAGAGACTCCTCGTTCTTCCAGGTATCCCTTGACACAGCCAACAAGCATGGTGCCACCCAGGGCCTTCCATTCCGATGAAAGGTACCTGCTTGGTTGCTTCCCAGCAGCTCTGTTAAATAGTAATTTCACTGGCATTTGTAGTGGCTCAGCAGCCATGCTGGCTGGGGCTGATGGGAATTGGAGTCCAATAATATCTGAAGGACGACAGGTTTCCCCAGCCCTGGTTTGCAGGGAGAATTGGGGACAAGATGTTTAGATTCTGCCATACTTCCAGGGATGTCATCAGGACCTTGGGTGTTAGGCAATTTTTTAAAAATGACATTTTTTATGAGGGATTAAAAAATATGTTAAAGATTGGTTTGCTACATTCCAAATCAACCTGGGATTTGGTTGGTACAGTGGTACCTTGGGTTAAGAACTTAATACATTCTGGAGGTCCGTTCTTAACTTGAAACTGTTCTTAACCTGAGGTACCACTTTAGCTAATAGGGCCTCCTGCTGCCGCCACGCTGTGGCCGCACGATTTCTGTTCTCATCCTGAAGCAAAGTTCTTAACCCGAGGCACTATTTCTGGGTTAGTGGAGTCTGTAACCTAAAGCGTCTGTAACCTGAAGCATCTGTAACCCGAGGTACCAATGTACAGCTGGTAACTCAAAGTGGGGAAGGCATGTAGGGTTAATATTCCAGTTCAGTACCCTTTGGGAAATGGTTTTTGGGGAAAGTTCCACATTCCTGGAATAAAAACTGCTGCAGGGTTTGGATCATCTCATGTTCCAGAACTGATATATTCTTCTTTTCAAAAGTTTTCCATACTAGCTATTCTATATGTTTGCTTACTGTATATGCCAATGGGAATCGCCCTAATCCAGCAGTTCTCAAAGGTTATGGCACAGGAGAGTGTGACAGGTGTGGCAGGAAGATTCAAGGACAATCCAAGAAACATTTAAGCATTTCAGTGTAGTATAGTATAGCTTAGTATCAAAATAACTTGGGGAGGGTATACAAGCCGAAACAGTATCCATGCCTCTCTTCAAGAACATTGGCTATTCTTCTACAGTTCTCCACGGCATATTGTTTTGTGGTTTTTTAACCTTTTTATTAAAAATTTCTTGGTTTACAAAAGTATGTGCAATGTCTCTTTTTTCAAGTTTTTTTTTGTACAGATCAGTTTCATTTGTTGAGACATTAGTGTTACATTAGGAAGAATACATTAGGAGAACTACTGCCCTAGTTGCTTAGACCACAGAGTGGCCACCAAGACCACATAACACCGGTCTTGAAATACCTACATTGGCTCCCAGTACGTTTCCGAGCACAATTCAAAGTGTTGGTGCTGACCTTTAAAGCCCTAAACAACCTTGGCCCAGTATACCTGAAGGAGTGTCTTCACCCCCATCATTCAACCCGGATACTGAGATCCAGCTCTGAGAGCCTTCTGGCGGTTCCCTCTCTGTGAGAAGCGATGTTACAGGAAACCATGGAGAGGGTCTTCTCAGTAGTGGCACCCACCCTGTGGAATGCCCTCCCATCAGATGTCAAAGAAATAAACAACTATATGACATTTAGGGAAGTTTTTAATGACCGATGTTTTAATGTATTTTTAATCTTTTGTTGGAAGCCACCCAGAGTGGCTGGGGAAACCCAGACAGAGGGGTGGGGTATAAATAATAAATTATTATTATTATTATTATTTGAAAATAATAAACTGAAACAGAAAATAGCAAACAGAGGTGATATTATAATGACAGACTAAATACCTTGCAGTTTTGCTGCCCTTTTAACCATACCCCATCCTCCAAATCAGTCACCTGAAAGAAGGCCAACTCAGTCTCCCTAACGGAAGGTAAGGTGCAGATCAGCTATATACTCTCCAAGGATAATCAGCTACAGGACATTTTCTCCCTGCTCTCTTGGATGCCTCTGATAAGAAGCATCAGAATAAAAGAGTCACTAATCCCTTGGGCACTTCTCGTTCTGCTTAGACAAACTTGCTCTGATACATTCAAGAATGTAATGGTGGGGGGAATACAATTTGCTCTACAACGTCTTCTTTAAAGTTTCACTTGCTCCTTTCAGCATCATGGAAAAGAGCAACATCAGGAATAGATGTTTTTCTTTCCTGGTATAAAATGTTAAGGAGATGTGCTTTTTTTCTTTAAAAAATGTTTAGGGGTACTCTCATTTTGACTCAAGAAAACCACCATTCTGTAGTTCAAATCGGGGAAAATAAATACATTAAATGGACAAAAGTAGAAAGATTCACAAAATGTTTAGGGGTATGCGTACCCCTGCGTATTGCCCCACGGGGTGGGGGGGGACACTGTTAAGGAGCATCAGGACTTGGGAAGTACAAGGTAAATACTTGGTATGTCTCAGAATACAACTGCAAATGGAAATAGGGGTGGAAATTCCTGCAATTCTCATTTTCACCCAAGGTCAGGAGCGGAAATCGCGTAAGCAAATTTAATGTAAAGAATAGCTTTACTTTCATCCACTGAAATGCATTATTCTTTGTATTGTATCTTTGCAATCCATTCAGAGACCATTGCAGTTAAGCAATATATAAACTGTTTAAACAAACAAACACAAATTTGTTTAATTTTTTTCGTATAAAGTTCATGCAAAATTTTTAAGAATTTGCACAAAACAGAGAGGGAGCTCAATGCAAACAACACAGAAATGAAGTAGATTAAGGCTATTCTGCTCATTCTTAAGGGCTGAAGTCAGGAGTAAGCATCCCTGGGCACCTGCTGATGCCCACGTCCCAATTGGGGGCCCACTGCTGACCCCTGGAGCCAATACAGTGGTGCCTCGCTAGACGAAAAGAATCCGTTCCGCGATTCTCTTCGTCTAGCGGTTTCTTCGTCTTGCGAAGCAAGCCCATTGACAGCTTAGCGGATTAGCGCTACTGCTGTCAAGCGGCTTTTCACGATCAGCTGTTAAGCGGCTTATCAGCGGAACAGCTGATATGCGGCTTAGCGGCTTAGGAAAAGGGCAAAAAAAGCAAAAAAACCCCGCGGGGGGACGCAAGATTTTTTCGTCTTGCGAAGCAACCCCATAGGGAAATTCATTTTGCGAAGCGCCTCCAAAACGGAAAACCCTTTCGTCTAGCGGGTTTTCCGTCTTGCGAGGCGTTCGTCTTGCGGGGCACCACTGTAATAATAATAATAATAATAATAATAATAATAATAATAATAATAATATTTGTACCCCACCCATCTGGCTGGGTTTCCCCAGCCACTCTGGGCGGCTTCCAACAAAGATTAAATATACATTAAAATGTCACACATTAAAAACTTCCCTGCCTTCAGATGTCTTCTAAATGTCAGGTAGTTGTTTATCTCTTTGACATCTGATGGGAGGGCATTCCTAGCCCTCTGCTCCCCCTCCTTGCTGTTGTTGTCTGTTCAGCTACCTTTTCCAGCTGAACCCTTTCCCACAAACCATTAGATTTCCTTGTGAGGCCCTATTGTGGGTGGAAGTTTTGTTTTATAAAACAGATAAGGGTACATCTTTTATTGTCATGGTATCCACACTTCGGAATGTACCCCCTCACCCCCAGAAATTAGGATGGCACCAACATATAATGAATTGAAAAAGCTATTTAAATACACTTTCCCCAAAAAGCCAGAAGCTTTCTTGCTAGGCTTGATGGGAGAGGAAATAGAAAAAGCAGATCAAAGGTTATTTATGTATGCTACTACTTCTGCCAGAACTATGTTAGCCCAAAAATGGAAAGTACCCGAATTACCAACAATAGAGGAATGGCAGACAAAGATGCGTTGATTATGCAGAACTAGCAAAACTGACCTGTAGAATCCGAAATCAGGAGGAAGAAAAATTCCAAAAAGATTGGAGTAAATTTATGGGGTACATAAATAATAACTGTAGAAATTTGAGGACTCTGGCAGGACTGAAATAAATCTTATGTAGATAGGATTGGATACAATAAGAAACTGTGGGAAAGTACGGTAACTGACATAAGAAAACCTAATGAAGGGAGGGAAGGAAGTCAATGCTCAGCAGAGTGTGGAGAAAGAATGTGAGTAAATGATCGTTGAATTTTACTGTATTTTGCTTGTTTGTATTAAATGAAACACCAATAAAAAGCATTTTTTTTAAAAAAAGGATGGCACCAACAGTTTCTTCTTTTAGCTGGCTCCTTGAGATTTTTATTATTATTATGCAGCTAGGCTTTTTCAGGATAAAATCAGGACTGCTAGGAGAAACCTCTCCACACCTGAACCAGCAAGTGTTCCATGCGACAGTATTTGACATCTGCCATGCAATATTTGTTGGTATTTGTTATACATTTGTTACTATTTGACAGGTGATGTGCAGTTCCATTTATTGCAAATGACCATGGAAACCAATCATATTCCCCGTGGAATAATTATGGGGGCATGGGAAATGTTGATACACTGAGCTCTTCAGGAACAAACCCACACAATCTGCTTTTTGGAGCTGTGGGAGTGGATATTGTCAAACTTTTGAAATAAAAATGGAAGGATCAGCTTTTTTAAAAAAAAAAAAAATCTCTTGTTTTTCATCACCTGTTGAAAGGGCTGTACAATGCATGAATGCAAACAACAACAACAACCAGGACTTACTAAATTGAATTGTTGTTGTTGTTTAGTCGTTTAGTCGTGTCCGACTCTTCGTGACCCCATGGACCAGAGCATGCCAGGCACTCCTGTCTTCCATTGCCTCCCACAGTTTGGTCAAACTCATGCTGGTAGCTTCAAGAGCACTATCCAATCATCTCGTCCTCTGTCGTCCCCTTCTCCTTGTGCCCTCCATCTTTCCCAACATCAGGGTCTTTTCCAGGGAGTCTTCTCTTCTCATGAGGTGGCCAAAGTATTGGAGTCTCAGCTTCAGGATCTGTCCTTCCAGTGAGCACTCAGGACTGATTTCCTTCAGAATGGAGATGTTTGATCTTCTTGCAGTCCATGGGACTCTCAAGAGTCTCCTCCAGCACCATAATTCAAAAGCATCAATTCTTTGGCGATCAGCCTTCTTTATGGTCCAGCTCTCACTTCCATACATCACTAAATGGAATAGCAGGTGTCAAATACTAGCAAATGTTGAACACAGTTGCATGGCAGGTATGAAATACTGTTTACATGCTAAGCCCACAAAGCACATCATTTCAACCATATGGAGTCCAGAGCATGGAGGAACAGTTTTTCAGGACAACCAAGCCACTGCCTTTTGCAAAGACTGCCTGGACTGATATGCTTTAGGCCTCTTTTATTCAAAGACTAATGCACAGTGCGGTTCTGGACGTGTAACAACATTGAAGATGGCATCTTTCAGTTCCAATATGCAACGGAGATTCCATCTGCCTCTTTCTTATGTTTTCCTTCATGCGCAAGGCTGCAGGTCCCACGACGCCAAACATCCATCAATCAGGTTTTATTTAGGAAACACTTTCCATGCAAGACACAGCACAAGGAAATCGAAATGTAGGGAGGGAAACGTCTCTGGCAGATGAAGTAGTCAAACGAACATTTAGCAACATGAGAAAACAATGAAACACTCGGCTGAGAGGAGAGGTCTTTAATTTTTATTTTGAGAAGACAGACAGAGAGAGAGAGAAGATATTCTCGTGTAGGAGGAACATGAGTTGTCTCTGCCAAACTCCTCTGTTAAAAATTCCGAGAGATTCATTCCTTTCCACATGTGTTTTTGTGCTAATCTCCGAAACTAGATGGGAACTAATGACATAAGAACATAAGAAGAGCCTGCTGGATCAGGCCAAAGACCCAGCTTGTCCAACTTTCTTTCTTTCTTTCTTTCTTTCTTTCTTTCTTTCTTTCTTTCTTTCTTTCTTTCTTTCTTCTGTATTTTATTTCTTTATTGCAATTTTATTCGTACAGTATTAGAAGCCTATTCTCCTCTCTCCTCATGAGATTATGATCAATATGCTCCATACCTTTTCAAATACATGTTTATTAAGTTGCTTTCATTGCACTGTGGTAATAATAATAATAATAATAATAATAATAATAATAATAATAATAATTTATTATTTATACCCTGCCCATCTGGCTGAGTTTCCCCAGCCACGCTTCCAATCAAGTGTTAAAAACAATACAGCATTAAATATTAAAAACTTCCCCAAACAGGGCTGCCTTCAGATGTCTTTTTAAGATAAGATAGCTGCTTATTTCCTTCACAACTGAAGGGAGGGTGTTCCACAGGGCGGGTGACACTACCGAGAAGGTCTTCTGTCTGGTTCCCTGTAACCTCACTTCTCACAATGAGGGAACCGCCAGAAGGCCGTCAGCGCTGGATCTCAGTGTCCGGGCTGAACGATGGGGGTGGAGACACTTAATGTGAATGTTCTCCAAACCCTTGGAGTCATAGTACTGATTTACTCCAGACACACACTTGTCTCACTCCAACAGGAACCACTGATAGGTGCTCTGATCAATTCTCTTCTCCTTGCCCCCGTTGGTGTATCTGTGGATATAGAAGAAGAAGAAGAAGAGTTTGGATTTGATATCCCACTTTATCACTACCCTAAGGAGTCTCAAAGCGGCTAACATTCTCCTTTCCCTTCCTTCCCCACAACAAACACTCTGTGAGGTGAGCGAGGCTGAGAGACTTCAGAGAAGTGTGTCTAGCCCAAGGTCACCCAGCAGCTGCATGTGGAGGAGAGGAGACGCGAACCCGGTTCCCCAGATTACGAGACTACTGCTCTTAACCACTACACCACGCTGGCATGCCAGGGATGACCAAGCACACGTACATGAGGCCCAAGCTAGGCAAGATCTCATACCACATCCCGATGGCTGTGCGGCTCTTTCCCGACCCTGGCGACCTCTCAGTGAGCAGAGCTGCCACACGACTTCTCCCTCAAAGCAGAGTTGGTCTCCTGCGCATGCTCCACCAACAGCCCTTCAGCTTGTCCAACTTTCTAATCTCTCCGTGGTCAATCAGATGCCTGGGGGAAGCCCACAAGCAAGATATGAGCTCGACAGCCCTCTCCTCTCCCACGCTTTCCCACAGATGGCTTTAAGAAGCGCATTGCAGAAGATCTCCATCTAGGTTAGCAGCCACTGTTAGCCTTTTCCTCCTATGTCCAATCTGTTAGTTTCTGTTTCTCACTGAGAAGCTGCTGGGAGTCACAAGACTCTGTTTACATTCCAGAGACCTTCCAGTCTCACGGGAAAGGAGACGGGAGGTGACGTTAGTGGCTTTCCGTTTCTTTTGTTCCTTTGTTCAGTTGCTCTCTGCTCTCACAGGGAGAGGATGTATATTTATTTGCTCTCTGCATAGCTAGAAAATAAAGCATAGCAATGTAGCTCATACTATCTCATCCTTCTGCATGCTGTTTTGATGTTCTGCTGGGACGACGTGCCTGAGGCCTTATCAAAGGATCAGGGTATCAAGTAACCGTCGGGAGGTGATTCCGAAGATGAGCCTTATCAGCTCAGAACAATGGAGATTCTGACACACTCCACTTTAAAAACCAGCCAAGTTGGTGATCATCTCTACCTCTTGTGGAGCACATTCCACAGTTTAACTATGCTCCGTGCGAATAAAGACTTTCTTTTGTTTGTGCTGAATGAGCACCGAAGGACTTTCCTGCCATCACCACAGCTCCAGCCCGGTAAATGGACAGAAGTGGGAAGGATATTTATTTTCTGACTCTGATTGCAAAGCTTCTAGTACTCAGCAACTAGTTCTCAGTTGGAAGAGAAAGATATAAGGATTTCTAGTTTATTTTATTCGAATGTGTGTGTTTTTCTGACCTTTTATTTAATATATATTATTTCTGAGGCAGCCGAGTACCTATTTGACAAAAGAATAAAATAAAGCCACGAAAGCAACTTGAAGGAACAATGCAGCTAAATAAATATAATAGTCAAAAGACACTTCAGCACATAATCTTATAAACGTTCATGATGCTGAAATCCATTAACATCCATCGCCCCCACAATGTGCAGTTGTAATTCACAGCAATGCTCCCATAAGCCATTCCTGTGGCAAACATCCAACCAGTTTAGTTTCCAACATGGATTTTGAGGCATGCATTCCAACAGGCTCTCTGTATAACTTACATTTTCTGGTGAAATGAATTTGACGGAACATGCTTCCAGGTCACATGCACATGAATAAGCATTATATATTCATTATGTATTACTTCAGCATTTTTATATATATATTCACATGGCAGACTACCTGCATTCTCAAGATGACTTTCTGGTGCCAAACCCCCTGCTTCATCAAAATAACTAAGCACTTTTGCAAACAATTTCCATTTTTGCCCCAAGAGGAAGAAAAAAACCCTTGAAGGCAACAAAAGTTGTGATGCAGTACAACTGCAAATGTAACCGACATTCATGAAACCAACTGAGACAAAGTGAGTATATCAAATGGTTAGACATGTAGTCAAAGGACTTGTCCACACTTACCTTTCCTCTGTGCTTTTCAGGCATGGCCCATGCTTTAAAGCTCTGTGTCTGAGCTCCCTCCCCCCCTTTTTTTTTTGCTCCAGAGCTTTCCCCATGAAAACTGCTCTTTAAAGCTGAATCAGAACAAACAGCAACCTACAGAAAGCCTGAATAGCCATTTGTTGCCGTTCAGCTTTAAAGAGCAGATTTTCATGGGGGGAAGCTCTGGAACAAGTAAAAAGCACTCAGACTTTAAAAGCACAAAGCTGTGTCTGGAAAGAGCAGGGCAAAAAGTAATTGTGGGTAAGCCCAAAGAAGTCTACTAAAGTTAGACCCAGGTGTCTAGGTATTCATAGGAGAAGAGCCACTATCTTGCAGGTCCTTGCTATTGTTGGTGCAGCAGATCTTCAAATAGCAAAAAACAAGGAAACAACAGAACACAAAAGCAGTTTACGCCATCAAATGTCAGTAAATAAAAACTTAAAAGCTAGGGCATTGTCCATAAGGTAAAGGACCTCTGAATGGTTGGGTCCAGTCAAAGGCGACTATGGGGTTGCGGTGCTCATCTCACTTTCAGGCGAGGGAACCAGCGTTTGTCCACAGACAGCTTTCCAGGTCATGTGGCCAGCATGACTAAACTGCTGCTGGCGCAACAGAACACTGGGACAGAAATCAGAGCACACAGAAACGCCATTTACCTGCCTGCTGTAGCAGTACCTATTTATCTACTTGCACCGGTGTGCTTTTGAACTGCTAGGTTGGCAGGAGCTGGGACAGAGCAACGGGAGCTCACCCCGTCGTGCGGATTCGAACTGCTGACCTTCCGATCGGCAAGCCCAAAAGGCTCGGTGGTTTAGACCACAGCGCCACCTGCGTCCCTCTATCAGGGATGGGAAACCGGAACTGACTAGGGGACCAGATCCTGCACTCTCCCACCCCATGGACAATTTTGGCAGATGGATAGATTCTCCCACCTGTCCATCACCTGCCATCACCATTTTTTCACCTTTTCTGGAGGGAGAGATCCTTCACACACTGGTTTCAATTCAAGCCAGTGATGTAAAAGATTGTTCTTGATTACACCAAGCTCCACAAATCAGTGGGATATTTGCAATGCAAAGGGAGTATTTGCACTTAAAGCATGCCCGCTTTGGGCAAGAACATAGGTCCATAACATTGGTCCAGCTAGGTCACACTCACGGTGGTAGCTCTCCAGGGTTTCAGATGGGGAGTACAAAGTAAAGCATTCCTGGAGTACAACGTGGTTTGTGCAAGGGATGGAGAATTTCATTTGGTCAGCATTTTAAAACCAAACTAATCTAATTTGCACCTCCAGTACACAGACCGGATTGCAGTTACCCTTTGGATTTCGCACTTCTGTGAATTTTGCAGTGAAGTTCTTAGTTCAAAGAAAGGATCGAAATGGGTAAAAATGCATATTTTAAATAAAATAAAAATAAATTTAGAAATATGTATAGTACACTGAGATAAAATGCAGAGTTAAATATGAATTTTCATACATGTATATTTCAAAATCTCATATTAATGGGGAAGTGGCATGGCATGGATTTATGAATGAATGCAAGCGGAATTTACACGGTGTGCAAATGGGCCAATCTGCCATTCCATATATTGTGCCCATAATATTCATGTTATGCCCTATAAAATGCACTGGTGTTGATGGTAAAATAAACTACTGTTTCAGCACGTAATATATTCCTACAAAAAGAAAAAAAGAAAAGAAATCCCAACTTTTCAAACTTTGGAAGCAAAGGGAATATTGCCATTGAAATGAGACACGTTCTGCATAAAAGGATATATTTTTAACTCCTGTTAAAATGAGAGTTGAAATAATTAGAACATATTCACGGCTGAAATGCAAATTTCCTATGTGAGAAATCTGATTCTCCGCAAAGACTCTCTTTTTTTATGGTACTGAAATGAATTTGATTTGCAGAATGTGAAATGATAAAGGGCCATTGGGGATGATCTCAGGTGAGGTGTTCTCTCCTTCGGGAAGCGGAAATAAGAAGAGAGATGGGCTGGAAAGAAAATTAAGGGATATTAAATGCAGTTTTCTCAGATGGGAACATACCACTTCCCCCTCAAAAAAAGAGAGAACGCATCACTACTTTTTAAATAAAACAAGACATTACGCAAGCGAACCAAACTTTGTTCAGACAAGCACATGAAGGAACTGGCTCTTGGACTATGTGATGGCCTAGGACTCGGGCTCAGATTCGGAACCAGAGGAGTCTCAGTCTGCACCGGATCCTTTGCCTCAGGCATCATCTGAACCAAGTCTGGGGCCTGATCCTGAAGAGTCCCAGTCTGCACAGGTTCCCCTGCAACAGGCACCAGCTGGGCCGAGTCAGGGGCCTGAGCCTGCCCTGGCTCCAGATGCAGGGATTACCTCGTTGCCTTCAGCTGGGCCATCATTTACATCTACTCCACTACCGGTTGGGTCAGGGGAGACTGAGGCGGCCCCTGGGTCTAGTAACCCACCGACGTCTCCCGAGCTGCAGAGACTAAGGTCTGAGAGAAGGAGAGACCTGATTACTCGCAGGAGGAGTGCTCACCTTCGGGCGAAACAGGGAGGTGAGTTGCCGGGGGATCAGGACCAGCCGCTACCCCGACAAAGATAAAAGGCTGTCAGACCCCACCCCAGGTTGTGGGAGCAACATTGCTGTATGCTAGATCCTGCCTGAGATCCTGTACCTTGCCTGGTTTCCTGCCTCGTCTCCTGCCGTGGCCCTGTCAGACTGACTCCCAGTGGAACCTTTGGATTCTGGACTGGACCTGGACCACATTTTACGGGTTACCCCCGGGCCCAGCACAGACTAGATGAACCTTGGGGTCCCTTCCAACTCTACAATTCTATGGTTCTATGCTTGTTTTGTATGAGATCTAGGCAGGTGCCATGATGGATGGCATTTATACTGGGCTGGGGAAATCTTTTCAGCCTGAAGGCCACATTTCCCCCCTGGCAACTTTCCAGGGGCCATATGCCAGAGGTAAAAATTGGGTGGAGAATCGTGTGTAGGTTTTACCTTTGTATAGTGGGCTATTTTCCACACACACACACACACCTCTATCCTCCATCCAGGCAAGGAAGGGGCATTTTCAGAGTTCAGGAACACATTCCAGCCATGCAAAAACAAGTCAAGGGGTGTGCAAAGTGAGGGCTGTTGCCTGGGGAGATCGGGAGCATGACTGGGCAAAAGGTATGGCCTGGGGGAAGTTCCATAAGGGAGAAAGAGAGGCCTGGAGGGGCACATTTGACCCTCAGACCGAAGGTTCCCTACCCCTCATTTATGTGCTTTACATCTTATGTGCTTTACATCTGTTGCTGCGGAAAACCCAAAAATGATTTCATCAGGACAGTTGAGGGGTACGATGTTAGCACCTATCATCAATGCGTGTTTCGGTCCTTCTTGCCCTTAGGCATGGAGAGCGGAAAGAAGCTTGAGGAACTGTCACCATCCATCACCCTTTGTGGCCTTTTCTTGGGTCCAACGGACACAACCGTGGCATCTGAAGGACCATCTTGCCAAGAGGGGAGGGGAGAAGAAGCAGGAACAGCCCTGTTGAAACAAACAAGTGGTCTTTCCCATTTTATTGTAACTTCCTTTTTTAAAAAAATGATGCTTTTTCTTTGAATAATCTTATGCTTTGTGAGGTCCTCCTAAGTAAAAATACTGCAAATAAGCAAGTGGGTAAATTTCACAGAGTAATCAAAAGCCCAGATCCACCATGCTGGAGGGGGCTCAGATGAGGCAGTGATGCCCCTCTGCCCAGCCGATGTCTTATTCTGGTGGTCTCAGTTGCGTGATGAATCCCCCCCTCCACAAGTGGAAATAATAACACATGACACAATTATTAAGGTTAATGGGCTAAATAAGGCCACAACTTTTATTGGTTACAGGTGATGAGCGGTATTGGCTTAGGCACTGGTCCTAACCGACTATATCCGGCTTCAGCCTGTCCGCTAGAGTCCGGGAAGGGTTAGCCACCAGTAGGGGGAGTCCTGCTGATGCATATCAACTGGGAACTCCCCCGGGGTCACCGATAGGGGACGTGCCTTAGGCCCTCACCTCCCCAGGCTTTGGACAGGGCCACACACCCCGGAATCCTTTATCGAACTACTCTTCAATATCCGGGGCAGGTGATGGCGCTTCCTCCCCTCTTCCATCTACAGAGCAATACCAATGCCTAACCGCCAATACCAAGAAAGTTGTGACGATTTGCTACGATGTAGGCAAAAACCATTGGCTGGTGCCAATTTGCCAAGTTGAAAAATTCCTACCAGGCCCCTCAACGGTGACCAACCAAGGTCCATAGCAAGGTCAAGGAACGAAAACCTTATAGATCAGGAAAAGCAGGAACAGCTGGTAGGCGGCAAAGAGGGAGACCCCCAGCCGCTTCCTGGTTTAAATAAGGCAGGCCACACTCCCAGAGCCAGTCGATTGGCTGGCCTGGGAGTGATGTGGCCGGGAATCCCCCCTCCAATTGTGCGGGGGCTGGGTTCCAGCCCCCGCACGCGTGGTGGGGTCGTGAAGCCTGCAACTCCACCTCCTCTGAAGGGCAGAAGTGGCTCTGGTGGGAGCATCATGCAACAACCAAAGTGCGCCAGGGGCGTAGTGTGGGTTGCCAGCTCCCAGGGCAGGGCAAGTGTTGTGCCTCCCCTGGTGGGCTAGGCAGTGATCAGACCCTTTACCAAAAGAGTCTCTCCTTCCAAATTTGCCCCAACCAGGGAGCAGAGACAAGGCAGAAGAATGCAAAGCCAGGAGTGCCGCTATATCACCCTTCCTTCCTCTCCTTGTAGCGAGGTGTTCTGGGAACACACGTTGCTCCAGCAGTGCTTTCCTACCTTCCTTTTCCTCTCTCTTGGCCAGCCCAGGGGCTGGGTGTGCATGGGCATCCCTTTGCCAGCCACAAGAAGAAGGAGGTGCCACCACCAGCCCTGAGGCCCAGCCCTGGCCCTGACCCTGAGGCCCATGGTTGTAGTACCTCAGAAATGTGTGCCCAGGGCCACGGCTCCCTGGCAACCCACGATACGCCACTGAGGTGTGCCCCAATACTTTGTCCAAATCATGGAAGTGGTGGAGCTGGGCTGCTAGATCCTGAGCTGACATAATTGATGGCAACAGGGACTATTTCAAATAGTGAAGGGTCCCTTTTCCTTACCCTCCGCATCCCACCTTGGCTAGGGTAAGTGGCGACGGCGGTAGTGATGGATACATCATTTCTTTATCCCCAACACTGCCAGCCATGGGCTCTGTGTTCTATATTTTCACTGCTTATGGTACTCTGGCTCAGAAATGCAGATTGCAAAAGAAACGAAGCTCCCTCTAAGAATAACAATATTCTGATGAAAAATGGCCATTTATTTGCTTTAAATAAGCCAGAGTTCCTTATGGCGAAGGTTTCATGTGCACCGTGTTGCCTCCACGCATCCGGCACCCTTCCAAACCGCCCTCCGGAGAGACCCCAAAGATTTAGCATGTGCATCAATCTTTGTCCCTTGCCGGACATAAAGAGAACTCTTCCTTGCTCCCCAGTTATATATTAGTCTTTATGGGGCTTC
The DNA here is from genome assembly GCA_034642415.1 of Podarcis siculus. Lineage (NCBI taxonomy): Eukaryota > Metazoa > Chordata > Lepidosauria > Squamata > Lacertidae > Podarcis > Podarcis siculus. Next base: position 6,186,940 of record JAXCMG010000037.1, read on the forward strand.
TGTGCATTCTTGCGAGAGAATGTGTCACATGAAGCAGACTGAAATCTGCTTTTGCATTTTTCTTTCTTCAGGCTGGGTGACAAAAAAACCTTCATATGAAAGCGCAAAACAGGAAATGCAAAAGAGAAACAGCTGAAGAAGGCATTAGAGGCCTTGTGGGGCTGTTGGACTGCTCGCCTGCAAATGTTTGTATTACGGTTCAGCGTAATAGGTAACCTTACACTCCTGCAACTGTGAGGAGGAAGTGCGAACTCAGAGGCTGTCGAACAAGGGCATTTTTCTCATTATTGCACAATTAGAGAAACACCTGCGCTGAGTGGAGTCGCAAAAACAGGCAGAGTGTTCAGTGGCCTCCCCCTTCCTTCCGCCCTGTGCCAAAATGAATGGGGGTGCCAGGTGCTTTGACCCATTTCCAAATTGGGATATCAGGTCGGCGGGGATGGAGAGAGGCAGCAACCTTTATTTTGCTGTAACTTTCAGCAAACTCTGTAACCTTCCGTGTAATTTGATCTGTTTGCAAAGGATGGGAGCACCTGAATGTACTGAACCCTTTACTTCCCTTTGCATTTTGAAGCAGATGGGGAGAGTTGGAGCCCAATTACATAAACATGTATTTATTGTATTTTTTTAAAGCATGCTTAAGTCTGCTGGGTTTGCACTGAAGCAGGAATAACTGTGGCAGACCCTCCAAGTGTCCCTATTTTCCAGGGACAGTCCCAGATTTACAGAAGCCATTCTGGTTTTGGATTTGATCCTGGAATGTCCCACTTTTCCTTGGGACATTTCTTCGGAGGAATGTTGGAGGGAATGGAGTTATATGACCCCGAGCCAGGGAGATAAGTAACTATACAACCTTTAGAAGACATCTGAAGGCAGCCCTGTATAGTTTTATTTTAATGTTTAATGTTTTATTATGTTTTTATATATGCTGGAACCCTCACTGAGTCATTGGGGCAACCCAGTCAGATGGGTGGGGTATAAATTATAGTGGTACCTCGGGTTAAGAACTTAATTCGTTCTGGAGGTCCAACCTGAAACTGTTCTTAACCTGAGGTACCACTTTAGCTAATGGGGCCTCCCACTGCTGCTGCGCCGAGGGAGCACGATTTCTGTTCTCATCCTGAAGCAAAGTTCTTAACCCGAGGTACTATTTCTGGGTTAGTGGAGTCTGTAACCTGAAGCATCTGTAACCTGAAACGTCTGTAACCCGAGGTACCACTGTATTACATTAGTATTAGTATTATTCATAGAATCATAGAGTTGGAGGGGGGTCCCAAGGGTAATAAGGTCAACCCCCTCCAATGTCCTCTTATGGACTAGGACATCCCTATATTTTTATTAGAGAAATGCTAAAGGGTGTGCTGTGGGTCCCTGTTCCAGAAAGTGCTCCTGATCCAAACCCAGACCCCAAGCTGATTTCCTGTGCCAAAACCCACTTCTCCAGCTACAGAGGTGGGAGTTCATGAAGCTGACCTGTTTGCGGCTCCACTTCAGCCATGTTGCAGAATTTCTGCAATCAGGTGCTTGTAGTCTCAAACCGGCGGGACTCGTGGTTAGGAGACCACAATTCTCCTCCCAGAGGTACCATTTCTCAGAGTTCCCTGGGAATACGGATTGACTGTTAGAGCACTCTGAAAATTGTAGATCTGGGTGGGGAATAGGGGTTGCCTCTCAACTCTCAGAAGGGACACGGGTGGCGCTGTGGGTTAAACCACAGAACCTAGGACTTGCTGATCAGAAGGCTGGTGGTTCGAATCCCCGTGACGGGGTGAGCTCCCGTTGCTCGGTCCCTGCTCCTGCCAATCTAGCAGTTCAAAAGCACGTCAAAGTGCAAGTAGATAAATAGGTACCACTCCAGCGGGAAGGTAAACGGCATTTCTGTGCACTGCTCTGGTTCTCCAGAAGCGGCTTAGTCATGCTAGCCACATGACCCGGAAGCTGTATGCCAGCTCCCTCGGCCAATAAAGTGAGATGAGCACTGCAACCCCGGAGCCAGCCACGACTGGACCTAATGGTCAGGGGTCCCTTTACCTTTATCAACTCTCAGCACCCTTAACAAACTACAGATCCCAGAAGTCTTTGCGGGGGAAGCCGTGACTGTTTAAAGCAGCATCACAGTGCTTTAAATGTATGGTGTGAATGCGGCCTTTGTGGTCTGTAGCTGAGCCTCTTTGCCAAGCTGCAGCAGCTGCCAACATCAACACCAGCCTCAATTTGTGCCTAAGCCACCTTTCCACAGCAAGTCCAAAGAGGCTCGGAATAACATTGGAACAGTAATAAGATAATGATGCATAATAAAGCATAATTGTCATTCCAAGACAATTCATTAACAATCCCATTCAGATCAGCAACATATAAATAAACACACACTCCATACTGGGGGAACATTTAATCCCGTTTCCCTCTGGGACACCAAATGTCCAACGCAACAAACATTTCAATCGGTCCAACAAAGAGACTCGCATTAATAAATTAAAATATTACAGCAAGGCATTCTGCTAACAATTCATACCAAAGCCTAGCAATTAAAACACTAAGGCAGATTCCAAATTAGCAACACAATAAGGTATCAACTGAACGTAAATAACAACTGGGGGGTGGGGGTGGGAGGGTGGAAATATGAAGCTCTGATTTCTAACTATTCGCTAACCGTTCATTTCAAAACAAATGCGTAGCACTAAAGGCTGCAATTAATGCATCAGCAAGCCATTAATAAGAAACATCTCGTACCCAAAAATTCAGATGGAAGTATGAAGAGTGAATAATTAATAATAATAATAACTAATAGGTTGTAAACATCAAATACCAACACCAGTGATTTCTGGGGAACGGGGGACGGGACAAAAACAAGATGCTATAAAAAACCCCTACCAGATATCTAATATCAGGAATGAGCCAGCTCTAAGCGAAGATTTGCAGCCAACGGCAGAAAGCTGCCAGGAACAGAGAGGCTTAGGTGTTAGTCAGGCAGGGGAGAGCTGGCAGCCGCAGACTTCGGCTCTTCCTGACCTTGACAGGCTGGCTGATAAGGCAGTAGCTGAGAGCAGGTGGGAACACAGCCAAAGCTCACAGGAAGCACAGATAGGAGCAAAGAGACTCAGCCTCCCAGAACAGGAAGAGGTTGGAGCTGATCCATTAAGTCCGAAGAGTTAGAGAATGGGAGGACTGCTAGATAGGAAGCAAAACAAGAGATTTAAGGGTCATAAGTTCAAGATCTTCTGTCGCAGCCGGAAGAAGTCTTCAGAAGGGTCATCTTGAGTAATGATGCCAGAGGCTTTGTCAGAGCGGTCCAGAGCTATCTGTTTGTTTTTGCAATAAATCCTCCTTTTTAATTACCTACGCTGACTGTGTTATCAAGCTGGGAACCTGGACTCCTGACATCTAAGCATGCTTTACCACCTCCTGTCAAACTTTGGAAAGTTAAGGTCTCATATGGTAGAATTAATGTTATTTGATCTATTCACCTTAACTAGTTCCTATGAAGAGCTCTGCTGAATTAGAGCTTAGGCCTCTCTTCTCCAGCATCCTGTGACCAGGTAGATGCTTATGGGAAGCTCACAGGCAGGGCAGGAGACTGTATAGGCAATAATCACAACCATAAACCATAGCACAGGACTTCTTCTGCATGTGAAGACAGACTGTGGTGGATTGAGTGGACTAGACCAATTGTGGGTTCAATGGTCAAGAAGATGGTTTCTGCACGTGCAGTAGAGGGAAGAAAGGGGCAGATGGGGTTCGTCAACCTGGGAACGTAGCCCATCTAGGAGAAGGAAAACTCTGATCCTGAACCTCTGCTGCCTTGTGGGACATCTTCAGGAGAAGACAAGGCTAAAGAGTCCAAAATGGAGTCCCAAAGGTAGTTGGATGGCGCCTTGTGCACCTCCTTCTGGTAACTCCTGAAGCCAAGCATCTTGCTCTGCTTTCCTTTGGACCACATCAGCAAAGCCAAGAGCTGGGTCTTGTCGTATGGGCAACCCAGGACCTCCATACACACTGCCCAGACAAGAAGAAGAAGAAGAAGAAGAAGAAGAAGAAGAAGAAGAAGAAGAAGAAGAAGA
>JAXCMG010000037.1:6193075-6203095 GCA_034642415.1 Podarcis siculus
TTATTATTATTATTATTATTATTATTATTATTATTATTATTATTATTATTATTTCCCACCTTGAGTAGAAGAGTCCACTGTCCCACCTCAGGATGCTGCTGTGTCATTCTCCTAGATGTGTAGACTAGGTCTGTGAAGTGCACCACCACAGATAACATGTTGCAGAGAGAACTTGGCTATCTCTTCCAAAATGATGCTTTTTTCAGTGGACTCAAGTCCACACGTTCAGCTGCCAGATGCCAGGTGTCCAGTAAAAGCTGAATGCAAAATCATTATCTTCATCATCCAGTGAAGTACATGCATGTGTGTAGCAGAACTTGGTTTCTTCTCCTCAACCTTCTGGAATGTGTATGATGCAGAAATAGTGGAGAGAGATTTCATTTCTCTCACCATACTAGAAACAGGGCCATCTATTGAAGCTGAATGTTGGAAGAAAGCACTTCTCCACACAATGCATGGTTCAGCCATGAAATTCATTCTCACAAGAGGCATGGAAGGCCACCAACTTGAGCAGTGTTAGAAGAGAATGAGACAAATTCATGGAGGATATTGATGGATACTAGCCCTGATGACTATCTTCTGCTTCCTCTGTTGGAGACAGTAGTAGTAGTAATAGTACAGTCATACCTCATGTTACATTTGCCTCATATTACGTTCTTTCAGGTTATGTCCCACATCAACCCGAAAGTACCGGAAAGGGTTACTTCCAGGTTTCGCCACTCGTGCTTCGCGCATTCGCACAAGCACCAAATCGCACCACGCACCTGCGCAGATACAGCGCTTCAGGTTGCACTCTTTTCATGTTGTGAACGGGCCTCCGGAACAGATCCCATTCACAACCAGAGCTACCACTATAGTAGTAACAACAACAACAATTTATTATTTATGCCCCGCCCATCTGACTGGGTTTCCCCAGCCACTCTGGGCGGCTCCCAACAGGCACAATAAAACATCAAACATTAAAAACTTCCCTGAACTGGGCTGCCTTCAGATGTCTTCTGAAGGTCAGGTAGTTGTTTATTTCCTTGACCTCTGATGGGAGGGCATTCCACAGGGTGGGCGCCACTACCAAGAAGGCCCTCTGCCTGGTATTCAGTATGCCTCTGAATACCAGTTACCGCATTTTTCGCCCCATAGGACGCACCGGCCCATAGGACGCACCTAGTTTTTTTTTGGGGGGGGGGAAATAAAGGGGGGAAAATTCATTTCCCCCCCAGGCACGGGGCTGGGGCGGGGGATGCCCAAGCTTCCCCCAACCCCAGCCGCCAGAACAGGCTGCTATCCACAAGCCTAGGGAGCCCGGCGGGAAGTTGTGCTGGTCTCCCTAGGCTTGCGGATATCTGTTCCCCGAGCTTATGGGGCTGGCGGTGGGGAAAAGCCTGCTTCTCCCCAGCGCCAGCCTCCAAACCAGGTCGGGGAACAGCAGGATGGTGGCGCTCCGCCTCCCTACTGTCCCCCGACCTGGTTTGAAGGATAGCTTCCTGAAGCTTGGAGAGCGAGAGAGGTCGGTGCACACCGACCCCCCTCGCTCTCCAGGCTTCAGTGAAAGCCTGCATTCGCCCCATAGGACACATACATATTTCCCCTTCATTTTTGGAGGGGGAAAAGTGCGTCCTATAGGGCAAAAAATACGGTACTTCTCAGCTTGGCCCCTGTGGTTGCTCCTCTGCTGTTTTGCACAGGAGCAAAGATTTGCCCAGATGGGACTGTTATCTGCTTTGTGCAAACACTTAACCCACAAAGTGCCTATCAGATTCTCACCCCAGAAGCAGAAAATTGCAGATAGCTGCTGCCTCATGATTCCTGCTTCTCTCTGTGTGTATGAAAATACAATAAGAGGAGCAAACTGGGGGGTGGGGGTGGGGAGTGGGAGAGAGAAAGAAGAAGTAACAGATGAGGCTGAAAGGATAGCAGAGGACCAATCAATGGAAGCTATACTGGAGAGGTGGATTTGTCACGACGGCAATACTGACAACGGTGCCAATTAAAAGATGAGGAAAGAGTACCAGGGAAGGTCAATGAGGCGACGGCACTAGCGGTTAGAAAATAAAGGAAGAAGGAGGAAAAATGACAGATGAAGTAGTTATAATTGCTCACTAGTTCAGTCTGATGAACCATACAGAGGCCTGACATGCCCAGTGGCCAGCTGATTCATTAATAATGCTGTCACGGGGCACAAAAAGGATTCTGTTTTGGGAGCCCTACATATGAATGGATTGCAGAGGGAAGCGTGTGTATTGCTTTGCCAAAGCAGAAAAGCATTCCACTCTTTTCATTCTTAGAAGGAGTAGGAAAGGAGAAGTTAATGTCTACAAGCCTCAGGTACACAGATTGTACATTTTCCATTACAATTGCAGCGCAGCACTAGAGCATTGCCGGATATATATATATAAGCTAAACAAGCTATAGTTTAGGGCCCCACTCTCTTGGGTGGGGGCCCAAAAAAAATTAAAGGGGAAAAATCTGGACATACATTTCCAAAATATAAGATAAAAAACAAATAAAATAATAACCTACATACAGCAACAGTGTTTTGTGTTGTGTAGGCTCCTATGATGTATGTAATGGGCCCCGCCTGCTAGCCTGCTCCCTAAAATATCACTGGTTTGCTCCTTTCTATATATAGGGTGCCTACATTCTGCATGGGCAAATGGCTTTAGATCCCTATTAGGTCCATAAATTACCATACGGCATATATTCAACACAAAAAACAGTGACAATTTGTTGTTGACAAAGGACAGCTGGACATATATAAATGGCCCCATTAACGTCAGTAGCTTAAAAGGTAAAGGGGACCCCTGACCATTAGGTCCAGACGTGACTGACTCTGAGGTTGCGCGCTCATCTAGCTCTATAGGCCGAGGGAGCCACTGTTTGTCCGCAGACAGCTTCCGGGTCATGTGGCCAGCATGACTAAGCAGCTTCTGGCGAACCAGAGCAGCGCACGGAAATGCCGTTTACCTTCCCGCCGGAGCAGTCCCTATTTATCTACTTGAACTTTGATGTGCTTTCGAACTGCTAGGTTGGCAGGATCAGGGACCGAGCAACGGGAGCTCACCCCATCACGGGGATTTGAACCACCAACCTTCTGATCGGCAAATCCTAGGCTCTGTGGTTTAACCCACAGCCCCACCCGCATCCCTGTCAGTAGCTTAGGGCCTCGTCAAACCTAAATCTGGCCCTGCTCTAGTGTCTGGGTTTCTTCTGAGAATAAGAGATCTCCCCTGCCCCATCCCTTACGCCCTCTTCAGAGGAGGGCATAAAATGTGCAAGGCAGTGCTGCGCTTAAAGCCCATCCTCTAGATTCTCGAAAGCTACCTTCTGCTGTGGAAAAAGCTTCCGTTTTTCTGTCTCTTTCTCAGCGCACTTAAGAATTTCTTTGCAATTTTTGTATTGTTGGCAGGTGTCCATGGTTGATGGCCATCTGTTATGGATGCTTTCACTGAGATTCCTGCATTGCAGGGGGTTGGACTAGATGACCCTCGGGGACTTTTCCAACTCTACAATTCTGCGATTCGATGTGCCCCCTCCCTGCATTTTGCCAGCAACTTGCCATCTCTTTTAGAGGCCTGAGCTCAGGCGCTGAATCTAGCCCCTGAAACCTCTCTATCTGGCCCCATGGATATTCCACACCCCCTTCCCTCAGGATACTCCCCCCCCCCCAGCCTGCTCTGCATCCCCCCTCAAGTACTTTTGCTTGTTTGGAACTGTGGAAAAAAATGCCTTTTTTTTGCTTGGACGGGGAGATGTATTTGTGAATGAAGCACAAATCTGAATCCAGCACTGAGTTGGTCCATAAAGAGGATTTTACGAGCTATTTCTATCTGATCTCTGTTGAATCCAGACTTGACTTCAGCTAACATCCTCTCTCATCCACGCTACCTGTTCACTAATGGTCTGCAACTAGAAAAATGTAAGCTCCTTGGGGTCAGAGCCTATCTTAAACTCCATCAAATGCCACATCCCTTGATGCCGTATACAGTGGTACCTTGGTTTACAACCATAATCTGTTCCGGAGCTCCGTTTGTAAACCAAAACAGGTTGTAACCCAAGGCGCGCTTTCGCCAATGAGGCATCTAAAATAAATTTGTTCATAATCCAAAAAGGGGGGGGGGGTTGTAATCTAAAAAAAGGTTTCAAACTGGGACACGCACTTCCAGGTTTGACGTGTTTGTAATCCAAAACGTATGCAAACCAAGACGTATGCAAACCAAGGTATCACTGTATATCATCCCAGCAACCAATAGCAATAATGTGGAAGGATGCTGAGAAGCCACCGTGCCCTTTTGGATATTTCTGTGTGCTGTATCCATTTGCCTAAATAAATAGAGAAGTGTCTCCTTCAGTTAAGTCCTCAAATGCAGGGAGATAAATAGCCAGCTGGTTTGTTTCTCATTTCCTTCTTCCCCCTCTCTCATTGCAGCTTCTTCCCTATCAAGTCACTTCATTATTATCAACAAAAGCAGCAATGAGAGGCGAAAGTGTTGCTTTTCTTTAAATATTTGCTGTAGCTCATGTAATTACTTCGCTTGGCAAGTGCTGTGAAGTCTTATTGGATTTTCCCAACCTATTTCTTTGAGTAGCGAAACCCGCTTTCCCCTTACCTCTTCAAACCCTCCAGAGGAACTCTTGATAAACAGAGTTTCAGAAGCAGGGAAACGAAAGCCGAAAATGCAAAAAGAGGGTTTGGAGAGTCGGTCGCTTGCCTGACAGCTGCATTAATGAATCCCTTTCAAAGGATGGAAGGCTTTGGAGTCACGTAAAGTTGTGCTTTCTGCAGAGTTTTGCAGCTGCAAAGGCAAGGAGGGAGGAAGAAGGTGCCGCAGTCCCTTCATCCACCCTTCCTCCCCCAAAATAAGTGGACCCATTTCTGGTTTGAGGGGAAGAAGAAGAAGAAGAGTTTGGATTTGATATCCCACTTTATCCTTATACCCTAAGGAGTCTCAAAGCAGCCAACATTCTCCTTTCCCTTCCTCCCCCACAACAAACACTCTGTGAGGTGAGTGGGGCTGAGAGACTTCAGAGAAGTGTGACTAGCCCAAGGTCACCCAGCAGCTGCATGTGGAGGAGCGGGGAAGTGAACCCGGTTCACCAGATTACGAGACTACTGCTCTTAACCACTACACCACACTGGATCTAAGGGGTTTAGTAGGGTTGGTGAAGAAGCCTTACTCCTGTAAGCATGAATGAGATTGGAGCATGCTTCAAGAAGAGTGCCCAATGACAAGCACATCATTCACCATGAAGTTGTTATAGTAAGTGGCACACTTTTAACCTTTGGGTGGGAGGAAGGTGCTGGCAGAACGCTCCCAGAAAAAAAAGCTCTATGTTGAACAAACCAGGCCACATTCTTTGTGTGTGCATCAAAGATGCATAGCATCTTCCAGATTAGGGCAAACGCCCATTGCCTTGGTCTTCCTTCCAGCCTGCTTCATGAGCAGAAGAGAAATTATATCATCGTTTCTCCCTGGCGATGTTTCAAATGAATGGCTGCAGGAGCGTTCCCGAGCCTCCTCCTTAATTCCCTACCTGGTTAAGATATGTGCAAGCACACAGCTTCTTGCTCCTGTTCTGCCGATCACGGATCTCCAGCCCAAAGCTTTTGCCTTCCTGCGGAATCCCTGGCTAAATAGATATTAGCAATGCAGGCGTCTTCCCCCCTTCTAGCTAATCAGGGTGGCAATCGCACTGCAATTATAGATCAGTCATCCAGTTCATTCTCTACATGGGAAATTACTACGTAGAAACCAAAAATTTCCCCTCTCTTGCCTCCTCCCACTTTGAGGACGCTGAGCAGCTCCTGGGGTGGCTGCCTTCCTTTCGTTTGGTCTCGGCATTCAGAGAGCCATCACAATAAATTCTTCAAGAGCCTCAGACGACTTGGAAGCTCAGTTCTACAAAGGCTGTTAATCTCTCTGCCATGTCTAACGTCAGGGCTGGGGAACCTCAGGCCCGAGGACCAAAGGTGTCCCCCACAGGCCTTTGATCATGCTACGTTCCCTGCCCAAATTCGACAATTACTGCTTTAGTCTGAACCCTCCTTGAGTGGAATTTTCCTGCTCGTAATTTCAATAGTGTGTGTCCCCATCAACAGTCTAGCCGCAGCATTTTGCAGTGGCAGGAGTCTCCAGACCCGAGGGTCACCCCACATAGAGTGCATTGCAACCAGTGGCGTAGCGTGGGTTGTCAGCACCCGGGGCAAGGCAAGTAATTTGCGCCCCCTAACCTGTGGATTTGCGCCCCCTAACCCGTGGATTTGCGCCCCCTAACCAATGGATTTGCCCTAACCCCAGATGTTGCGCCCGGTGCGGCCCGCCCCCCCTGCACCCCCCACGCTACGCCACTGATTGCAACAACCAAGGCTTGAGGTTACCAATGCATCAATCACCATGGTCAGGTTATCTCTGTCCAGGAAGTCCTATTTGTACTACCAGCTGGGGAAAGGCACTCCTAGCCACTGTGGAGCAGAGCTTCCAGTGACAATGGTGGAGCCAGGATCACTCCCCAACTCCGAACCTGCTCTTTCAGTAGGAGCAAAGACCCCATCCAGAACCAAAAACTGGCTGATTGTGTGTGTGTGTGATTTTGCAAAGTTTTCAATTTTACAATAAATGTGAAATAAAATACATCTTCGGAAATAAAAACATAATTTGACTTCCCTCCTCCCCTTCTGCGGTTTCTTCTAATTTCACTTTTATTACTGCATCTCCACTATAATTCCTTATGACTATTACTCTCAACTTTTCAAATAAGTTAGTAGTTTAACTGCTTGTCTTAAGTTCCTGCTAATGTAGTTGTTTACAATGATATATATATATTTTAATCCTCCACATATTTCCCCCATTCTTTATTGAAGATTCCTTCATCTTAGTTCCTTGTTCTTCCAGTAAGTTTAGCCATTTCTGCATAGTCCATTAGTTTCGCATGCCATTCCTCCTCGGTTGGAGCTACATCTTTTTTCCATCTCTGGGCATACGTCATTCTGGCAGGCATCATTGCATACATGAACTGGTCTTTCGGAATCTCTGGTAGAAAAGTGGCTGATCTTACAGACACAGGAAGTACCAGCCCACAGTGCCTCCATCTTCCCAGAGCTCAAACTCAGTTTATTGGCCTTCATCCAATCCACCATTGTCAGGATGCTGTCAGTGGCTCCTGGCTGGTTGCCCAGGAAAGTATAAAGACAAGGAAAAGTTTCTTACAGTCCTTTTTATTTCAAACTTTAGAGAGAGGCTACAGAATCCAACCCCTTGGATAATGGCATTGTCCTGAGTGAATCTCCACCCCACCTTCTCTTCCACTTCCTCATTCGTCAACATCATCATCTCCTCTACGGGTGCCACTAATTGCCCTTTCTGTCTTTGAGCTTTTTGCTTTCCTACTTTTAAGGCTCGCCGGGTTCTGGGAGATGGAGGGTCTGGAATGCTTTCTAGTGACTATGAGTCAGCCAGCTGCTGCTCTGGCTCTGCCTGCTCCTCCTCTCCCATTATTTCCCAACTTTTCCCCTCATCTGCCTCTGAGCTGTAACCTCCCGCAAACCACTGTTGTAAATAATAATAATAATAATTTATTATTTGTACCCCGCCCATTTGTCTGGGTTTCCCCAGCCACTCTGGGCAGCTTCCAACAAAGATTAAAAATACATTAAAATGTCACACATTAAAATCTTCCCTGAACAGGGCTGCCTTCAGATGTCTTCTAAATGTCAGGTAGTTGTTTATTTCCTTGACATCTGATGGGAGGGTGTTCCACAGGGTGGGTGCCACTACCGAGAAGGCCCTCTGCCTGGTTCCCTGTAGCTTTGCTTCTCACAGTGAGGGAACCACCAGAAGGCCCTCGGTACTGGACCTCAGCTTCCAGGCAGAATGATGGGGGTGGAGACACTCCTTGAGGTATACTAGGTATACACTGTCTTTCTCCTCCCTGGGAGGGTCAGAATGAGGAGGTGGTCTCCACCACCCCTTCTCCTCTGCCCAACACCTGACAACCATTGTGCCCATACAGTGGCCCAGATTATACACAAAATTCCTCATTCTTATGGTGAAGTATAGCTGTGTGCCATTACATTATGACACTTAGCCTCCAAACTCCTAATGATCAGAACCAGAGACTCCATGCAGATGTTAAAACAGCACTGGGGACAAGATTGTACCTTGTGGTACACCATAGCACAAAGATCGTGGATCTGAAACACAGTCTCCAAATGCTACTCTCTGGACACAGCCATCTAGGTAGGATCAGAACCACTGTAAAAACAGTGCCCCTAAGAAAGCTGGTCCCACAGAGCTGGTCAAAGAGGATACCATGGTTTGCAATATCAAAAAACACAGAGAGATTGAGAAGGAGGAGGAGAGACTTGTGCAGTTCAAAAAAAATCCAGATTGATGTAGGAATCGGATGAAAGGGACTCATGAATGAACACATGTGGAACTGATATGGAACACAAATTGACTCATCCATCCATCCCTAACGGTAACTGTGAGAGAGTGCAAATTTGTATTTCTGTCCTTTCCTTCCTGTACTCCTGTCATTTTTGGTATGAAAGGCCTGTGATCTCTGGACTTGACTGATCTGAATCTGACTTAAATCCAAAAGTTTTCTCATTTTGAAACTTTCGCTAGCAGGAAGGATGCTGGAAGACAGAGGTTGCAGCAGGTCAGGGTGTATCAGGTTGGCCACATCAAGTGTAAAGAAACAGCAGGACAACAACAACAACAACGAAACCAGTCAACTGCTGCACAATGCTGTACCGTTAAGCAGTTCCCAATATTAAAATATAGTTTGACATTCCCTTACGTTTGGGAGAACTTGGAGACAGAGCTTCTCTTCCCACATACTGGGTGGAAGGCTGCCTTTAGGGAAGAATTGGAGGTGCATTGCAGAACACGTGCTTTTCATGCAGAAGATCTGAGGTTTAATTCCCAGTGAGTCTAGGCAATCCAAGAAAGTTATTGCCAGTCTGTGCAAGACAATACTGTACTTGATGGATCAATGGTTTGAGTGCAGTGGTCTGACTCCTATGCATGGGAGATGCAGCCTGATGAATGCCATGTCAGAACACTTAATGTAATATCTTGTAATACTCAGAACCAGAACAGATTCTCTGCGCAACCAGTGGTTTGGTATTTTTGTTCCATTTCCTCAACTAAATGTGGCTTTTGGTCTGTTTGCTTGAGAAACAGTTTGCTAAGATATGACCCCCCACTGATCTCAGGAGCACTATTATCCGATCTATAGATCAGAGGTGGGGAACCTCAGTTCCAGAGACCAAGTGCAGCCCTCTAGGGCTCTTCCCACATTGTGTCCCTCAACTGGCCACACCTTCACATGCCTGCCTGGGAAGAGTGTGGGAATGGAAGACAGTCTCATCTCTTCTGCTGTATGTACTATTGTACTGTACTTTTGCTTTTACTTGTTCCTGTTCTTCTCTCGGAGCTGGAGAGAGAGGACGCCATGACTCCTTTGTCTGTACATAGTGTGTAAATAGATACGTAGATTAGCTCTACGATGTCTCACGCTTTTTGCTGTGTTATGCCAGAAGATTAGTGTGCATATATCATTTGATACAACGGCCTCAGCCCAGTATACCTGAAGGAGCGTCTCCATCCCCATCGTTCTGGCCGGACGCTGAGGTCCAGCACCGAGGGCCTTCTGGCAGTTCCCTCATTGCAAGAAGCAAAGCTACAGGGAACCAGGCAGAGGGCCTTCTCGGTCTAGGCACCCACCCTGTGGAACGCCCTCCCATCAGATGTCAAAAAGATAAACAACTACCTGACATTCAGAGGACATCTGAAGGCAGCCATGTTTAGGGAAGTTTTTGATGTGTGACATTTTAATGTATTTTTAATCTTTGTTAGAAGCCGCCCAGAGTGGCTTAGGAAACCCAGCCAGATGGGTGGGGTACAAATAGTAAATTATTATTATTATTACTATTGATATATGCCACTGAAGTGCACTGGAGAAGAATAGAATAGAATAGAATAGAATAGAATAGAATAGAATAGAATAGAATAGAATAGA
>JAXCMG010000037.1:6212258-6249442 GCA_034642415.1 Podarcis siculus
TCACCTCAACTGAAACCAAAGTACTCTCCAAAGGTTTCAACTTTGCAGTCGCCCCGAGACGCATCCCCACGGAAAACATCATATGCGGAGTCGAAGCTAGCCTAACCAAAATCAACCCAGATGAAGCCAATAAAATCAGACTTGAAGTCACCAACATCCTCTGCTCCAGCAAACCACCCAGAAGCAATTTACACAAAGAAGAACAGAAAGCACTCACCAACCTGAGGAAAGACAACAACATAATCATTCTCCCAGCAGACAAAGGTAATGCCACTGTTGTGATGAACACATCGGACTACCAAGCAAAACTATCAAATCTACTCCAAGACCCTACCTACCAACCTATAAAAACAGATCCCACCACCTATCTGGAAAAAACCACCAAATCCAAAATAAAAGCCTCTCCTATCAGTGAAGAAATCCAGCTAAGAATCATCCCCAGAGAAAAATCATCCAGATGCCCCAAACTCTACGGCCTCCCCAAGATACACAAAGAAGGAACACCACTCAGACCAATAGTCAGCTCCATAGGCTCACCTCTACAAAATCTCGCTAAATTTCTCGCCAAGCAACTTCAGCCCTATGCAGAATCCATCTCTTCACACGTTCCAAACTCCTTCCAGTTCATAGAAACAATAAAGAAGCAAAACCTACATCCCAATGACCTACTTGTGAGCTTCGATGTTGTATCTCTCTTCACACAAGTGCCCATTAATGAAGCCTTGACAGCCATTCAAAACAAATACAATCCCCCCGAATACATCTTGGACCTGACCAACCACTGCCTAACCAACACGTACTTCATCCACAATGGACAAAGATACAAACAGATAGAAGGAGCACCTATGGGATCACCCCTCTCACCGGTCATCGCAAACCTGTACATGGAACACTTTGAAACCAATGCTTTAGACAAGTCAGAACACAAACCCAAACTTTGGCTCAGATATGTTGACGACACCTTTGTAATTTGGCCACACGGGAAGGAAAAACTGGACAGCTTCCTCACACATCTCAACAGCCTACACCCCAAAATACAATTCACTATGGAAATAGAAGCCAACAACCAACTTCCCTTCCTTGACGTCCTAATCTACAAAAAACCTGATGGCTCCCTAGGACACACTATCTACCGGAAAAAAACACACACCAACCGCTACTTACATGCACAATCACACCACCACCCTGCACAAATAAACTCCGTAGCCAAGACTCTCATCTCCAGAACCAAACGCCTGGCTGACAAAGACCACTTGACAACTGAGTTACAGAATCTCTCAAATGTGTTAATTGCCAATGGATACCAGCAAAACAGGGTTACGAAGCTAATCCAAAAAGAAACACCCCCCAAAAACCAAGACACAGAAGAAAACAATGGCATGGCCCTCCTTCCTTATATCAAGGGCACTACAGATAAAATTAGCAAAATCCTCCATAAACACAATATCAAAACAGCCTTTTGCGCCAACCAAAAAATAGCCAATATCCTCAGAAACCCCAAGGATAAAATCCAGTTGGAAAACCAAGGGGTCTATGAAATACCCTGCAAAGTCTGCCCAGCCACGTACATTGGACAAACAAACAGACGAATAAATGCACGTATCGCAGAACACAAGAATGCCGTCAAAAAAGAAGAAAAAACTTCCTCTCTTTTCCAACACATGAAAGAAACAGGACACGAAATTAATTT
Source organism: Podarcis siculus (assembly GCA_034642415.1). Lineage (NCBI taxonomy): Eukaryota > Metazoa > Chordata > Lepidosauria > Squamata > Lacertidae > Podarcis > Podarcis siculus. The sequence continues at coordinate 6,213,949 of JAXCMG010000037.1, forward strand.
TGCAGATTCCAAATTGCTCTCTAACATGGAACATCACCACAAGAGAATAATCATGGAAGCCATCGAGATAGAGAAACACCCTCACAACATGAACAAGCGTGACGACACATCCCGCTTGCCAGACATCTGGAAATTAGCCCTCCCCACAAAAACTGACACCAGATCCAGAGGCACACAGAACGCCATCACCAATCAACCACACCAGACCCAAACCCAGACCCTCTCCACAGATAAATTACAGACACCATCCAGTAGCCAAACCACGATGGCACCTCCGGATGCTGCACCCCCCTGCAATCCCTACACAGATCTGGCTGGCACAGGCCACAAAACCACAGCTCGCCCCTATACACGAAGCCAAGCCAGAGCACAACAAAGCAGTACAGCCATCTTCTCAGAAAAACTCTTCACAAAGTTCAAGAGGTCAAGACACAAAAGCTTTAGCAACTAATCCACACCTAATGACCCACCTAAGTGGTACTCAGGATATCACTCAAGAAATCACTCAAGATATCCCTCAAGCAATTAAGGAACAAAAGAAGAAAAGGCACACTAGCCTGGGAACTTCCTCTCTGCCCAGAACATTGGAGGCTATACACCACACCTCCTCAACAGTATTTATAGGAACTCAAACACTGAGATCCTGCTCTGTTCCAGTAACAAGAAGCCGAAAGCACCAGCCTGAAGATGACGAGTGAGACCTCGTCGAAACGTCGCCTAGACACCCCAACTTTTACACGGGAAGACACCCGAGGACACCAAAACCTGCATTCCTGTACCCGTGAAAATCTACGAAAGCATATATATATATATATATATATATATATATATATATATATATATATAATCTCTGTTTTTCGATTTGCTTTCGGAAAAGCAGACATCAAACTATGCTTGCCTTTCTTCATAAGTAAGTTTACAATGATTTACGGTTGGCAAGGTTTTCAACCCCACTTTCCTTTGCTAATGAGAACACAGAGGAATGATTCATTCACTGTCCTGCAGAATTGCTATTGAGTTTTCGCAGCCAGTGGATTAGGCAAGCACGGACAGTCTTCTGGTGTACACACAACATGGCAGGGCACTGCTGAAATTGTGTTTCCTATCTGCTGAAAGAAAATTATCTTATTTGGAAATGGTAGGGAATGGCCCTGAGTTAAAAACAAACCCGCCGCTTAGCACAATGACCTGACAATCGATCTATGTAGCTCAGTATTGTTGCATGCACCCTAATCTCTGAGCAGTGGAGACTCTAGGGCAGCAGTTCTCAACCTGTGGGTCCCCAGATGTTGTTGGACTACAACTCCCATCATTCCTGAGCTCTGGCCTTGCTAGTTAGGGGTGATGGGAGTTGTAGTTCAACAACATCTGTGGACCCACAGGTTGAGAAAGGCTGCTGTAGAGGTTTCTGCTCTTATAGAATTCGTAGAATCATAGAGTTGGGAGGGGCCATGAGGGTCACCTAATAATAATAATAATAATAATAATAATAATAATAATAATTTCTTATTTATACCCTGCCCATCTGGCTGGGTTTCCCCAGCCACTTTGGCAAGTTTCCAACAAAAGATTAAAAACACATTAAAACATCAGTCATTAAAAACTTCCTGAAACAGGGCTGCCTTCAGATGTCTTCTTTTGTTGTTTTTAAGGGATGGCATCCAATTTCGTTGCACTTGCGCAATGTTGCACTTGTGTAATGACAATAAAGAATCTCTCTCTCTCTCTCTCTCTCTCTAAACGTCAGATAGTTGTTTATTTCTTTGACATCTGATGGGAGGACATTCCACAGGGAGGGTGCCACTACCAAAAAGGCCCTCTGACTGGTTCCCTGTAGCTTTGCTTCTCACAATGAGGGAACCGCCAGAAGTCCTTCAGAGCTGGACCTCAGTGTCTGGGCCAGATGATGGGGGTGGAGATGCTCCTTCAGGTATAATGGGCTGAGGCCATTTAGGGCTTTAAAGGTCGGCACCAACACCTTGAATTGTGCTCGGAAACATCATCTAGTCCAACCCCCTGCAATGCACGACTCTTTGGCCCAATGTGGGGCTTGAACACACGATCCTGGGAATAAGAGTCTTATGCTCCCCCAATTGAGCTAACCAGGATTTGGTTTGCTTGGGATGAAGGTCAATGAAGACTGTCATGTCTTTAGGATATATGTTTTTATTTGCACATATATGCAACCTAGGGATGCGGGTGGTGCTGTGGGTTAAACCACAGAGCCTAGGACTTGCTGATCAGAAGGTCAGCGGTTCGAATCCCCATGATGGGGTGAGCTCCCATTGCTCGGTCCCTGCTCCTGCCAACCTAGCAGTTTGAAAGCACATAAAAGTGCAAGTAGATAAATAGGTACCGCTCCGGCGGGAAGGTAAACGGCGTTTCCGTGCGCTGCTCTGATTTACCAGAAGCAGCTTAGTCATGCTGGCCACATGACTTGGAAGCTGTACGCCGGCTCCCTCAGCCAATAAAGCGAGATGAGCACCGCAACCCCAGAGTCGGCCACGACTGGACCTAATGGTCAGGGGTCCCTTTACCTTTATATGCAACCTAAGCATAGGATGGTGAGGTTCACAGCATTAAAACTCCAACAGATCTTGCTTCCCCCTTAGGTTTCCAGGAAAGCCCCATGTCACAGCTGTACAAAGTAAAATATTTCTCTCTTCAGCTTCCAGCATTAGGCCAAATTGTCTCTCACAAAGCCTTCATTGGCCTATTGTTCTCCATCCTAGGATGGCATTTATCCAGCCAGGTAAGGAAGATGTCTCTATGTCAACAGGGCAACTTTTTTGGGCATGTGCTTAGCTGGAGCACTCAGGCCATTATCTTACAAAGAATTTTGTCTGGCTGGCTCAGCGGCCTCTTTTCCTAAACCTCCTTGGAACAGAATCATGGGCCTAGAATGTACCCATTGATATAATCCAAACTGACCTCCCAGTCCTATAGCAGTATTAACTAAACCAGGGCTTCCCAAACTTGGGTCTCCAGCTGTTTTTGGACTGCAGTGCCCATCATCCCAAGCTAGCAGGACCAGTGGTCAGGGATGATGGGAATTACAGTCCAAAAACAGTTGGGGAACCCTGGTCTAAACTGCCTGGCAATGGCTCTTCAATATTTTAGGCAGAATCTCTCCCAGCCCCACCTGGAACTGTCAGGGATTGAACCCGGCACTTTCTGCATGGCAGATCCTCTGCTACTGAGCTCCTGAGCTATAGCTCTTCTCAAATCAACATGAAATGTATGTTTTTAAAGTAGCATTTAAGAGATCAGCTGCTAGATCCTGAAACACTGTACAGCAGAGAACAGGCAAGCAACTTTGTTTTGCGGCAAACTGTTAGGTGATGCGGAAAAAGACATCTGAGTTAGGTGGTGAACTCCAGGTTTTGAAACCAAGGGCACAGGCAAGAGAACCCAAGGAGGAATCAGGCAAGAGAAGTCCTGACTACAGCATCTGGGGGGCATTTGCTATGTCCCATGGAGGACCTTACGGTCTTCAAACAAAAACATCTTGGAGGTCCTGGGCCACTGGGAGGTTAGGCTGGCCTCAACCAGAGCCAGGGCTTTTTCGGCTGTGGCCCTGATCTGGTGGAACGCTCTGTCACAGGAGACTAGGGCCCTGTGGGACTTGACATCCTTCCGCAGGGCCTGCAAGACAGAGCTGTTCCACCAGGCCTTTGGCCTAGGCACAGTCTGACTCGCCTCCTTTGGTAATTCTTCACAGAACTCTAGCCCAATGGTTGCCATTAATCTGATATAAACTGATTTTATAATGAAATAATTTTATAATGTTGTATCATTTTACTGTTGTTAGCCGCTCTGAGCCCAGCTTTGGCTGCGGAGGGCGGGATATAAATAAATTTTATTATTGTTGTTGTTGTTGTTATCTCCTCCAACCAAACTTAACTCTGGAAGGGACATGCAACCTCTGTGGACTGCAGCCTAGCAACCACTATTTTCTCCCCTTCAGAGACGATCCTCCCACAGGAAGCAGTGATGGCCACCAACCTAAATGGCTTGAAAAGGTGATTAGACAAATTCATGGAGGAGAGGGCAATCAAAGGTGACTAGCCATGATGGTTTTGCTCTGCCCCTACAGCTGGAGGCAGCAACGCTTTTGAATACCAGTTGCTGGAAACCTCAGGCAGCAAGAGTGTTCTAGTGGTCAAATCTTGTTCGCTGGTTTCCCACGGGCATCTGGTAGGCAATGGGGAAAAAACAGGATGTTGGACTCGATGGGCTCTTCTTATGTCCTTATCCTGACTGGCAAGTCACAAAGACACCATTTGGAAATGGATTCGGGGGCAGCAAAGCATCCATCTGCACAAACACTGAAATATAGGATGTTAATAAAGCCAAGGAAAAACACTGTTACCTTGTTGGCAACAGGTCAGTTTTTAAATGAACATTGCCCTCTTTTGCAGACAGAGGGCATGGAGCTGAATTTGGACTCTTTGAAGCGATCTCAGAACTTGAGCCAAGCTCTTTTAACTACCGGGCAAATGCAGATTCAAATGTCTTGCTCTCGCGATTTCCACTAAAAGAACCAGTTAGAACTAACAAACTTGGCACTCGCAGGCCTCTTTTCATCTTCTGTTTTGGTAGTAAGCAGAAATGACATGGATTTTGTATCCTTCTCATGAATTCCTTCCAAAGCCGATTTAACGATGTGTGGTTGCTGTTAATGCGGCAGAATCTTCACCCTCCATCATCTGTTACCTATTTAATAGAATCATAGAATTGGAAAGTACCCTGAGGGTCATCTAATACAAACCCCTGCGATGCAGGAATCTCAACTAAAGCATCCATGACAGATGGCCATCCAACCTCTGCTTAAAAACCCACTAGGAAGGAGAGTCCACAACCTCCTGAGGGAGTCTGTTGCACAGTCAGACAGCTTTTACTGTCTGAAAGTTCTTCCTGATGTTTAGCTGGAATCTCCTTTCTTCTAACTTGAAGCCCCTGGTTTGGGTCCTACCCTCCAGAGCTGAAGACAACAAGCTTGTTTAATTCTCCACGCGACAGCCCTTGAGATATTTGAAGATGGCTCTCATATCTCCTCTCAGTCTCCTTTTTTTCTAGGCTAAACATACCCAAGTCCTTCAACTTGGTTCCCAGATCCTTGATCATCTTGGTTGCCCTCCCCTGTACCCGTTCCAGCTTGTCAATCCTTCTTAAATTGTGGCACCCAGAATTCCAGGAGGAATAGGCACAGCAAGCCTCCTTTCCCAACACATTTGCCCAATGGTTTATGATTTGCTTTCTTCTATCTAATCCCATGCCACTGCAGAGGAATGTCTATGGATACTCCATCCACATGTGGGGCCCAGAGACCAAATGTGTCCCCCATTTCTCTTTGTCTAGCCTCAGGACTCTCACAAGGCCCCTTCCCTCCCAAACCTTGCTCAGCCCCCTCCTCAAGTGTTTTTTGCCTGCTTGGAGTATGTCCACCATCTGTGAAAAATGCCTGCATGAATAAGGGCTGGAAATAGATGTCCACAGAAGCCTTAGACATTGGGATGGGTAGAATACAGCCTATTGTACAACGATAAGGGTCACCGCCATTGCTCCAGCCATCCTTGCCTCTGGCCACACCCAACAATGCCATCAAGCTGCCCCTGAGGTTGTGCAGCCCTTGGGATGAAAAAGATCCCAGTCTTATGAATTACCTGATTTCTTGGTCCCTTTTCTGCTTTAAGGATTTCTTACACTACTTCAGCAGCCTCTTGAGCTCTCAGAGCACAGCTTAAAGCAATTCTATCATGTGTTATATATTTCAGCTAATATAACCCCTTTTAGCTAAACGCTCCAAGTATTTACCGAATGCATGGAGGAATACGGGGGCCATGTCCTTTGGCCTCATTCCCAACATCAAAATCCCTGCTAGCTGCACCCTTTGACCTCCGCATGTTCAAAGCAAGATGAAGGTCAATTGGTACAAAAACGGGAGGCCCAGTTGTGGAGGGCTTCTGATCACTTGGAGAAACCAAACTGACACCCTTCTTTGGAAATGGAACCAATGTTCAGACTTTAACATTCAAAAACTTTACTTGAAGAAACTTTAATTGGGAAACCCAGCCAGATGGGTGGGGTATTAACAACAAGAACAACAACTTATAACATAATATTTACAGTTACATGCTTCTCCAAGCATGGGCTTTTGGTCTCTTCTAACTTCCAAACAACTGCATTTTCCTTTCTTTTCAGATCGCAGCATTTTCAGCCTTCTGTATCTCAGTTAGGCCCTGCCTTGAAGATCCTATGAGAGATTTCCACTTTTGCCTTCTCCTGAAGCTTAGCTCTCTTTCTTTCCAGCAGAGAAGAAGCACTTCCATACTCTGTTCAACTCAGCAGTGTTCACAGTGGATTCTAAAACACGGCCATCTTGCTTCGCATAAAATGGAGTCTCTCCTTCACTAGATACCTCCCATGGGACCAATGTTAGCCAATCCCGTGAGAACTACTAGAGAACTCTCTAGAATTCAGTTACCAACCAATCAAATTTAAACACATAGTAATTCATACGAGCATTTGCAATTTCAGTGAATTAAATTACTATACTTAGCATAGACTCCCTTTTCAAACCTCCTGTCACACTCACAGGCGTCAGGGAAAAGGCCAGTGTTGACTCTTTCCAGGATTCATACACCCAAAACTTTGTGTGCTCATAGCATTATTGAGGTCCTTGAAGTAGGGACGAAGGTAAAAGTGCACACATCACAAACCACATTTCCTCACAGAGCCCCTGCACCCTTGACTCATTCTGATGCATCTTAGAAAGCTTGGAGCTATTATCCTTTAATGCATCACAGCAATTGGCAGTCTGTATGCAAGAGGCAGCGGAAAACAGGGACGACTTAACCTTCTTTCCCCTTAACTCCTAGCTTTCCTGATAAGAAATCTTCTATTGCCACAAGCCATTAAGCATACGCCTACAGACAGATAGGGAGTAATGGGCTCAGATAGCATAATGCATGCGCTCTAGTCCCACCAGTGACTTCTACCTTTGATTTAATTTACCAGATGAATGTTTACATCGGTGACTTAAAAAGTGATACCGCCTTTCCAGGATGCTTGCTAACTGAGCATTACTTTTTAATCGATAGCGCTATAAATTACTAAGTAGCACATTTCATTCTATGAAGTGCCCATCTGGAGCCACCGTATTCATCAAGTGCAAGTCTTAATATTCTTCTGGGTTCCTTCCCAGTCGTTTGCCTTCAAAACAGATGGCTTTGTACCTCGTGTAGTTCCGCAGCAATCAATGCGAGTTTGATCACAAACAAAAAAAGAGGGTTATCACGTTCGCAAACTTTAGGCAGCATATGATCTGACTAGGCGGTTGGGCTTTGGTCTGGTGAAAGCTTACTGTGCATGCTCAGAAGCATATTTTATATTCTGACCCACGGGTGAACTTCTTGGGGAAATAGTGCTCAATTTGGAATACAGCTGAGCATCATGAACTGATCGGTTTATTATTACTCAGCCAAATAATTACAAGCTGACATAACACCAGTACCCAGGAGCATGTGTCACAAATCTATGGTGTGACTGTTAAATTGTGGGTGAACATATCAGACGACACAGCGATTCTCCAACAGCTCTTGTTTATTCACAAGTCAGAACAGAACTGAAGGGTTCAGCCAGCCTGCTTATATAGAACTCCAGTACAACGTAACTGTAACAACTTTCTGTAACTATCCAATCACTGAACGTCACTTTCGATCCCTTATTTGCATATGTGGACCTGAATTATCTACAGTATCCCCCTGCTGGCCCAGGGTGAGAACTTCAGTACATAACAGTGACCATGCTTGGAATACTGTGCACAGTTCTGGTCACATCTAAAAGGGTATTGTAGAGTTGCAAAAGATTCAGAAAAGGGCAACCAAAATTATCTAAGAAATGAAGCAATTTCCCTATAAGGACAGGTTACAAGACTTGGGAATTTTTCATTTAGAGAAAACACAAGTAAGAGGGGACATGATAGAAGTGTATACAATTATGCATTGTGTGGAGAAAATAGATAGATGGGAGTTTTCCTTCCTCTTTCATAATACTAGAACTCAGGGACACCCAATGAAACGGAACGCTGGAAAAGCAAATAAAGTACCTATTCACACAACACACTGTTAAACTGTGGAACTCGCTCCCGCAGGATGACTGTTGGCTGCCATTTTGGGTGGCTTCAAAAGAGGATTAAAGAAATTTGTGGAGGACAAGGATATCAGTGGCTGCTATCCACAGTGGCAATGCTCTGCCTCCACTGTCATAGAGAGTATGCTTCTGAGTAACAGTTGCCAGAAACCACAGCAAGGGAGAGTGCTGTTCTTGAGAGACAGTGTGGTGTAGTGGTTAAGAGCGGTGGACTCGTAATCTGGTGAACGGGGTTCAATTCCCTGCTCCTCCACATGCAGCTGCTGGGTGACCTTGGACTAATCACACTTCTTTGAAGTCTCTCAGCCTCACTCACCTCACAGAGTGTTTGTTGTGGGGGAGGAGGGGAAAGGAGAATGTTAGCCACTTTGAGACTCCTTCGGGTAGTGATAAAGTGGGGTATCAAGTCCAAATTCTTCTTCTCCTCCTTTTCCTTCTCCTTTTCCTCCTCCTTCTTCTCTTATATTCTTAGCAATTTGAACTTCAAAAAAGGCCCCAAAAAAGCAAGTTGGGAAAGAACAAAAGGATACAAGAAATAAACAACCCCTTAGCCAATGTTGAACAATGTGTGCAAGAGACAAAGTCATGAAGGCAGAGGAGGAACTCAACATTGCCTTGATCCCTGACCCAGGGACTATGAGCTATGTGATGGAGACCTCAGAACAGGATGAGATCCTGGCTCTATCCTTGAGGGAAGGACTGCCAAGATCTTTTTCAGGACCCTCTCAGCCAGACACCATACTTCTGCTATCCTCAGACTCAGAAAGGTCTAACTGACTCCCCAACCCACAGGAAGCAAAGACTGCAAAAGAAGGCCTTTGGATGGGAGAGAAGTCTATCAGTGGCTGCTAGTCATGATGGGCATATGCAAACTCTTCAACCAGAGGCAGTATGCTTCTGAATATTCCACCCTGGATAGATCAGTTGGTTAGAGAGTGTTGCTAATAATGCTAAGGTTGCAGGTTAGATCCCCATATGGGACAGCTGCATATTTCCCCAGCCACTCTGCGCGGCTCCCAATTGAGTGTTAAAAACAGTACAGCATTAAATATTAAAAACTTCCCTAAACAGGGCTGCCTTCAGATGTCTTTTAAAGATAAGATAGCTGATTATTTCCTTCACATCTGAAGGGAGGGCGTTCCACAGGGTGGGAGCCACTACCGAGAAGGCCCTCTGTCTGGTTCCCTGTAACCTCACTTCTTGCAGTGAGGGAACCACCAGAAGGCCCTCAGCGCTGGACCTCAGTGTCCGGGCTGAACGATGAGGGTGGAGACGCTCCTTCAGGTACAGTGGTACTTCTGGATGCAAATGGGATCTGTTCCGGAGCCCCATTCTAATTCAGAAGTGAATGCAACCCGCGTCCACGCATCTGTGCGTGCGTGGGTCGCGATTCGCCGCTTCTGCACATGCACAGGACGTCAACCCAGAAGTAATGCGCTCCGTTACTTCCAGGTTGCCGCAGCGACCAACCTGAAAATACTTATCCCAAAGCTACTTCAACCCGAGGTATGACTGTATACAGGACCAAGGCCATTAAGGGCTTTAAAGGTCAGCACCAACACTTTGAATTGTGCTCGAAAACGTACTTATGATCTTCTTATGTTCTTAAGGCAAAGGTCTTTTTAATATCTAGCCAGCACCTCTGGGGATGCAGGGCTTACTCCAAACCCAGCTAATATATACAAGGCTGCAGTTTGACCAGGGTGCTCGCATGAGCACAGTTGTTTCAGCAGGACCCTAGGAGCTCTCCAAGGTCCTGCAGATGCTCTGGAACCTGCTGCTGATTCCTAAGACTCTTGACTAGACCTCTTGATGGGACATTGCTTAGTTATAAAAGCTTCTACATTCTATAAGCTAAAAGAGGGGGTGAGTTTCTTAACAACTCTCAGCACTCTTAACAAACCACATTTCCCAGAATTCTTTGGGGGAAGCTGTGTCTGTTTTAAGCAATATCATAGTGTTTTAAATGGATGGTGTGAGTGTCACCTAACTTAAGGAAATTCAGGGAAGTTTCCCACCTGTTCCTCCCCAACGGGAACCCTCTTGCCTCCCCACTTGTTTGCGAGGGGCCCCCTATCCTCTGGGTGACTGCTGATGGGGTGGGAAAGGGAATCTTTGAGTGAATATCTTAGGACTCCAAGCCAATGCTTTTCTGCCAAGTCAGTTTACACTTCCTTCTGCTGATCATTAAGTGTAAAGAAATCAAATGAAGCATGTATGAACAAGGCCCAGGTCATCTATCATGCCTATTTTCAATATTATTTAGAAGAAGAGTTTTTTTTTTCCACAGAAACCAGTGAACCGATAAGGAACGAAAGCCAGTTTGTTCTTTCAGTGGCTGAGCTTCATTCTTTCACTCCATTAACACAATTCTTCAAGCTCATATCAAGGCAATCTCTTTTTTTAAAAAAAAAAGCTCTGCATTATTTAAAAATATCCAGGGGGGAGAAAACACCCGGAGATAGTGATAGGCTTGATTTTTTAAAATAAATCTGAATGCATCCTTCACAGTTTAATTTTTGTTGCTGCTGCAACTCAACATTTCCTTCTTTTTAAATCAACCATGAATGCATATTTAAGTCTTTTTATATAAAAAGATCTATTTGTCATCCTTTCAAAACCCATAGCCAAGCTTCTGGGGCAATATAGCCACAAAGTAAACTCTGTGGAGTATCTTTCATCACTAATCCTCAAAGAGTGCGCTCATCAATGCCTATTTTTCTCTCCTTCATTCTAGCTCATCCATAGTGGAGGCGCCATCACTCACCTGACCACCCAACAGTGGAGTCATTGGTGCTTACCAGAAAAGGGCTGGGGAGGCAGCAGGGCTGTTTGTGCAGTTCAGATGCACCTGCAGACCCAATCTAGTGTACCTGCTGGGGTGTTTGCTCCACACGAATCTCCCTGCCATTTCCCACCTCCTCCTCTTCTCCCTGGTAAGCAGCTGTGATGGGAAGTCATGTGAGTATTGCTCTCCCCCTCATGCTTTCTGCTACTGTAATCCACTAAGGCTTCATTCATCATCCTTTACCAAGGTCCTTCCTCAGACTAGAGGAAATATTTGCCTAAATATAAGGGGGTGTGGTGGGTTTGCAAAGCAGGGATTCCAGAGAAAGCTTGCTGAAATATACTTGGAGTCCTGTAGTGATTTCATGCTCTTTATTGCAGCTTGTAAAACAGTGATTGAATTGCCCCCCAAACCTCAGGCTTTTATATACATTATTTACACAATGAGTTCTGTCTGATTGGCTGGTTCTGCTTCCCTCCTGGAGCCTGATTGGTCTTTTCCTGCAAGCCAATCAGTTCTTGCATTCTACGATCCTACCAGCCTAATAGGCTGATTAACTTCTTCCTGGAGCCTGATTGGTCTTCTCCTGCAAGCCAATCAGTTGTTGCATTCTAGGATCCTACTTGCCTATTGTTCTAGGATCCAAGGCTGGTACATAACACTTGCCCAAATGTTTGCACTTACTGTTATGCCCCCTCCCTAACAGGTGTTTGAACTTTCAGGAAGGCAGTGCCAGAGGCTTCTATCCTGTGAGATCTGAAGAAGAGCGTTCCTCAGTCAATAAAAGAATGAAGACCTGGTGCAACTGCTTGTTCAGTGGCATTGCAGCCTCTGTCTAAGTTTCCAGCTCACTGCTGGACTCCAGGCCCATGACTCCACCATCAGGGCTGGTAAGCCCTGATGGGCCCTGACATAACATACCCTCCAACATTCCTCAGATGAAAAGAGGGGCATTTCTCACGCCCCTCAATTGACCCTTCTCAAACCTGCCCCCAATTTTTTTTTGTCCTCCCACCCACAGAGCATTTCCTGTCGGAAAAATGGTGAGTGCCACCACCACTTCACCAAAAGGGCACAGGAAACACGCCCTTCCACCACCGTCCTGAGAAAACCCCTTAATCCTGATTTTATTTTATTATTTGGTAGATGTACAAAAAGAAAAAAGAAAAAACACATCTGTGAAGAGGAATGGAATGTGACCTTGTCCCATCTAGATAAACACTGCAAAGAACTGAACAAGGGAAGATAATAATTAATTTTTCCAGCACACCAGGTCCGGAACAACAAGGTATATAAAGGACTACAAACGTGAAATGGATTTTGTATTTATAAGATATAACAGAGGCACTGTTTGTAAGGAGGAAAAAGAAAAGTCAGCTGCAAGAATGGACTAAAGACTAGTGAAGGATGACAACTGGACATTAAACAAGAGATGGTGCGGCTATGGGAGGAAATGATCAACATACATTTGCAACAGGAGTAGGGAACCTGATTTTAAGCAATTGTATTAAATTAAAGTAATTTGGTTTGATTTTTGATAATTTGGAAAAATGATAAAAAATAATTAGAAAAATGATAAAAATAATGTGAAAAAGAAAACACACACCAATAAATAAATTGTGGAAAGGGGCAAGATTAGACATGGATGCATAAAACATACATACATACATACATACATACATACATACTCCTTGTGCTCTGCTCTACTCCACTCCCCGTTTCTTCCTGCCCTGTCCTCTGCCTGCCCCTCAGAGTTGGTACATCATGTGGGGCTGGGCCTACACTCGAGTAGGACCCTGGCAGAGACACATGCCCGACTGGCATGTCTCTCCCTCCTGGTCTTTCGTTCAGGAGCTTATTAGCTTTCTTCAGCCCAAACATCACAGCGACCAATGCCAACTGACATTGGCACACCTAGGGATCTGCAGAGTTTGCGCACTTTGCATGACAGACCTCAGCAACTCAGCATTTTGGCTAATATACTTTATTTACATATAAACACACACGGAGCACTGCAACATGGCTCCCTCTCTCTCTAGCATCAGACAGCAAAGAGAAAAGGAACAAAGGACAATAGTCCCACTTCACGGAACACAGTAACACAAACATCCTGTTTCCATCACTTCCCACTCTGTGGAGTCAAAACATATACCGTCGTGTGAAAGACAACAATCCTAGGACTGCAATCACGGAGCAGGAATTCTTACAGGTATGACATAAGCTAATATGGGGGCTGTTTTATCCTAAACACAGATGTTGTGGGATGGCCCTTCATGTTTGCTGCTGTAGTCATTGTTGGTTTTGCAACGTCCCTCACATCCCCTTCAGCAATAAAAACATAAGAGCCCAGCTGGATCAGGCTAAAGGCCCATCCAGTCCAACATCTGGCAAACCAGATGCTCCTGGCAAACCTGCAAGCAGAATTTGAGCTCTGCCCACCTGTGACTCCCAGCAACGGGCATTCAGAGGCACAGTCCCTCTGGCACTGGAGGTAGAATGCGCTGCATTGTGCCTTAGGATAATACAATAGATAACCCCCTTGAACTCATTCCATTATCCTGCACCTAATGCAATAACCGGCTGTAAATGGCAATAGAATCAAGCGATGCTAAGCTAACGCAATTAGCTGTTGTTCAGCAGAGCTCGCCATTTTCCCTTTCAAGAGCCAACCACCCTTCATCACTGGCGAGGGGCACTCAGTGCCCATTTTTGTTTGTATTCCCCGTGGTTGTAATCACATTACTCATCAACGAGCCACAAAACGACGATATCATTAAAGCATCTTTCCAGTTAGGAGGCAGAGGCTGGGTATAGCCGCCAGGAAGTTCACAAAAGAGCAACAGATGTAATAACCTTGGAGAATTCCCCAGGGGATGATGCAGCAGAGTCTGGAGCTCAGAGGAAAAAGACATTTCATTATATAGAGGAGGAAGAAAATCAAATACATGAGAGAAATACAAAGCTTAAACAAATTGTTTTGCGGGGAAAGTTGCTCTGGTTGCAGTCCGTCCAAATAGGTTGACTTTAAAAGAAAAAGAAAAAGATGAAGAAATATGAGTGGATATTTTGGGGAGGGAAAGACATTTCCTTCCTTTCTTTTGTTCTTTCTTGTGCTTTAATAGCATTTTCCTTACCCCCCCCCCTCAGTCAGAGAATGTCATTTAAGCATGCAGCACCCTGCACCACACATAATTTAATTAGATATTATGCCATTGAAATTAGAATTGCATTTGTGAATCTCAGCTCCATACTAATGAATAGCGCTTTATCAAGTATGAGATTTTAAGAGACCCAGTTTGATTAGGCTGGCCAAAAAAGGGGGGGGTTATACTTAGAACTAGCTGGGTCTGTAGGGAGCTGACTTGTATATTGCAAGAATGCCTATAGATTGATCTGGGTCTATAGGGAGAGATGGCTTGTATATTGAAATGACACCCATGGAGTGAACTGGGTCTCTGTGCACAGAGACAGAGTGAAGCCTTTCTGCAGTCATGGGAACCTTGTCAGACAAGCCCCAGACACAGGTATTTGGGGAATGCTTTGACCTTGTGGTTGGGATTCTACACATTAGTTCCTGTGGACTTCCTCGAACACATTAATTCTAGGAAGTTCACAACAGCAAGCTTTCTTCTGAAGAGTAAGAGAAGAAAGAGAATGGGCCCAGACAGGTGGGACAACCTGTCAGGGCACAGTGGGAATGTCTCCCACAGGGTCCTCTCTAGCAAACTTGCAGGAAAACTCTGTGAGCTTCAGCTCTCATCCTGTGCCTATCTAGCAAGCATGAATCATTGATTTGACTGCATGGTAACTATCCCACATCTTCCTCTCCCATGCAGCCACCTGTGACCCCCTGAAAAGTCTCTCTGGGTCTTCAGGGATCTTGAATGCTATGCTATGGAATGGTGCATGGAGAGGTGTTGCAAGAGAGAAGGGAGCTGAAAAATCATCCTTGCTTTTGCTTCCTTAAGGTAAAGGTAAAGGGACCCCTGACCATTAGGTCCAGTTGTGACCAACTCTGGGGTTGCGGTGCTCATCTCGCTTTATTGGCCAAGGGAGCCGGCGTACAGCTTCCGGGTCATGTGGCCAGCATGACTAAGCCACTTCTGGCAAACCAGAGCAGCACACAGAAACACCGTTTACCTTCCCATCGGAGTGGTACCTACTTATCTACTTGCACTTTGACGTGCTTTCGAACTGCTAGGTTGGTAGGAGCTGGGACCAAACAATGGGAGCTCACCCCGTCGTGGGGATTTGAACCACCAACCTTCTGATCGACAAGCCCTAGGCTCTGTGGTTTAACCCACAGCGCCACCCAAGTGATTGCTCCGTCCTCTACTAGCCCTTTGTGCTCCATTGGAAGTTGTTCAGGAGGACCACCACCTTGAAGTGACTCAACAGGCGGGACAGTACTGCTTTGCAAGCTTCCTGGTTGATAGGTGACTTAATGGGAGAGGGGGAAGGTGGTGGAGAAGGCGGTGCAGTTGAGGAGCACTGAATTTGTTTTGCAGGTGCATTTGGACCATGGCAACCTCCATTCTGCCTCTCTCTCCCTCCCAATAAGCAACAATGACAAATGAGCATAGTGACTCCATCCAGTCTGGTGAGCTCCTTCTGCTTCTGACCCCTCTGAGAGACTTTTGGTGGATTGTGAGGAGCTGCTGGGGAAAGGGTGGGGAGATAGGTTGGGAAACATCTCTCCTTCCATGAACTTCCTTAAGCTGCCTTCTTACCCAAGCCAAGATCTCTGAGCGCAGGACTTGCCACCATAGTTCAATAGAAATCCCAGTTTGATGGGAGAAATGTCAGAGGTGCATATGGGAGATTTCTATGTCCCTAGTGGCCCCAATAAGCCCAGCGAAATATAATCAAGCATGGTCATATCTGCATAGCTTCATTCTGGGTTCTGGTTTGTGGTTTAAAACCCTGATTAACCATGCAGTTACCCAGGCACCACTACCCTTTGGAAAGTCCTGGATCACTCCAAGTGGACCCTACCCTGGATAGCTCTGTTGGTTAGAGCATGGTGCTGATAACACCAAGGCTGCAGGTTCAATCCCCATATGGGATATTCCTGCATTTCAGAGGGTTGGACTAGATGGTCCACAGGGTCCCTTCCAAATCTATGACCCAGAGTGATATGGACTGCATTGACTCACTCTGGATATCCCAGATAGACCCAAATTCACCTGATTTGGTTCAGGATCCTGGGTTTATCCAGAGCCAGTGAGCCAGTAATGCTTAGTAGAGCTTGCTTGGATACAACCCATAGCATTGTTTGAAGGGGCATTCTAGAGGGGGGAAAGATTCACTTCCTCCATGGATGGCCATCTAAAACCAGCAGCACCACAAGAATCATATAATACAGCCGTCAGTAGCAGCAAGGAACCAATTTTTCACCCCTGCCTTGAAATTTGTCATCACCCCTGAAATATGGGAGAGTCTGCACAGTTCACTGTGACCCTCCTCTGGCTGAACTTTGGGGATTCCGAAAGTTCACCCGACATTTGGATAGATAATAAAAAGGGAATCACTGTGGGGATCTCATTCTCTCGGTCAATATGGCAGAAACAGGCACTCTTGGTAATTACTGTGTCAGTAAGTCTGTGCATCTGTGAGACAAATCACCTCCAACAGATGAATGCAATTGTCAGTGAGAAAGAGGACCACCCGGACCGGATTACACTGCAGAAAAATATATGGAATGCCAAGCCTTCCTGAATATGTATGCAATTATCCTCCATCATGCTGTATATGCAAGGAAGACACATCCCAGATCCATTGCAAAAGAACCTTACCAACTCCAATGAGAAAAAATACATGGTCCTCTGCCCCAGTTTTGTGTTTGGCATCCATATTCAGTTATAATATTTATAATATTATAATAATATAATATTTATAACCTGACTTCAGCCAGAATTCTTCACCCTGAAGAATTTCAGCCGCTGAAACTTTGTACACGAACTGTTCTGCCAGGGGTGACATTGATACTGAAGTGAATGGCTTGTTGAAAAGAAACAAGACAGCTGCAATTATTATGATTATTAAAATTGGCACATCCAAAGATCTCAAGGAGGTTTACAGGATAAAAATACAAGATGAATACACAAAATACACAATAAGAACAAACACAAAACAAACCAATAAACCACCCTCCTTCCTTTATTTTGATAAAGATGCAGCAAATCACATCCAAAGGTATTTAAACAAGTGTTAGCATTATTAACTAGCAAGTCCTGAAATGGGTCCAAATTGTTTTTGGGAAAGCACAGTGAACAGAGGAATGCATCTGGCATTTTGAGAACAGGATGCTGAAATAGATGGGTCACTGGCCTGATCCTGCAAGGGTCTTCTTATGTCCTTATATGCAAGCAGAAAATAGCATCAGGAATACTTTCCCCAAGGCTTTTCTTGTGTTCTTAAATGTGAAGCTCTTGTAATGTTGTTTTTCAGAAGAATAATCCTTCATGGGTCAATGGGACCTTCATCCAGGAAATTGTTTAGGATTACAGCAAAGGTTTGATGACCTTAACACCATTGCCTCATCTGAATGTAGTTTTTGATGATGATGACGACTGTAGTTTATTTTTATTTAAAAACACCATCTTTGCTTGGATACCTATTCAGACATTTGTATATTGAGCTGTATGCGTAAATTTTATGTGGGCTTAATTTACACCACTTGGGTTATGCCAGCGCCGTGTGCATAGGATTGCTCCTTTAGGGTGTTATTCACAGCTAGCCAAACTCAGAGTAGATCCATTGAAGTTAATGGACATAAAATCATAGAAATAGTAGAGTTGGAAGGGTCCCAAGGGTCATCTAGTCCAACCCCCTGCAATGCAGGAATCACAGCTAAAGAATCACTGGCAGATAGTCATCCAACCTCTGCTTAAACACCTCTAATGACCATCCTTCTGAGGCAGTCCTTTCCACTTTCAAACCGCTCTTACCGTCAGAGAGTTCATCCTAATGTTTAGTCGGAATTGCCTTTTTGCAATTCGAACTCAGGACTCACATAGGCCCATTAATTTCAGGTCGTCTGCTCTGAGCGGGACTTAACGTCGAACATAACATTTTCTATCTGCAAATCCTGCAGACGCAAGTTTACCAACATCGCCAGCTGGTTTGGAGAGCTAGACTTGTGTCTAGAAACTTTCCGGCAGGTAGCTCTTGGCTGATGTTTTCCAGATCTCATTCCTGAAAAACGAGGAAACCCCTTCCCTTGCTGGCTTTCTCCCCAGAGCCTACACCTGCCTTTCCATTTCTCCCATCAATTCTCCCTGGGCTGTCCCAGCTTCCTTTTTTTGGCAAGCAAGGCTGCTCAAAGACATATGTGTTGTTTCAGTGGTCATTGCAGGGAGATTACATTTCCTTAGCTCACGGCCGTCTTCTAAGGAATAATTAATCCCCTCCCCATAAGGTAAGAATTGGCCTCAGTTCCACACAAATGAGCCATTGCAATCCCTGATTTCCATCAATGTAAGAGTGAAGATACTGCAGGAACTGGAGAACTGACTGACATGCCAATTAGATGAAGAAAAAAATATATAGATTCCCAAAGTGCTTTGTTTTTATTCTCCTGCTCCTATGGCATGTGTCTCTCAGGATAAAAGTCTTCAAGGTGGTGTACACTGGAGTGCTCCTTCGCTTCTTCTTCTTTTGGAAACTTGTTTGAAGCTGAAGAAACATCTTATTGATCTTGTTTTATGTTCTGTTCATAGACACGCAGCCAGAGCGTTTCTTCTTCTTGCCGGCGGTTCAAGAAAAGAAAGCTCTGGTGGTCTTAAGAGATGTGGCTGGGGAGGAAGACTAAAAACCCTCCAACTTTGTTTTGTTGCTGGAAAAGGGGCTTCAAAACAATCCGTCAAAGTAAACTGCGTTGAAAGGGTGCTTGGATCCATTGTAACGAGCTTTGTTTTAAACGAGTGATTTGAGGAGCAGGGCGCCGAGGTGTGTGGCACGATACAAACAGGCAGAGTTGCACAAAGAACTGGCAATGGGCATGTCATTTCCAGGGCGAATCCACAAAGAACAGATGCACTTAGTTGAACGAGGGCCAAAACAACATGCCCTCTCTGCCTATCTTGGCGCCCATTTCACAGATGGCAAAACTATTGCAGATATTAATATTGTGCAGCGCAAAGCACTTGGATACATAATAGCTGACTCCTCTGGGAATAGAAATTTTCCAGACCCATAAGCGTTACTGAAAGCTTTACCAGAACTTCCTCAAAACAGGTAGGAAGATATCAACATCCAGAAAGTTGTACAAAGCATATGCTTATCCAAGCCTAGGTTCTTCTTAAATATACATAGCATAATTATGATCAGAGCAAAAAGCAGTGCTCCATCTTTTCCATAGCTTGCATTCAACCTGCATACAGCCTAAGTCTATCCAGTTCCTGGAGAGACTCTATTTCACATTCTTCTCCCACTGTTCTTAGGAACAAAAGGACAAGAGCAACTCCCATTCAAAATGGAGATTTACAATGGAACACCCTCACGTGATCTAAGGTTAAACACTCGTGTGAGTGCTAGCAGAGAACATCAACCGTTAATTATCAGCCTGTTAAGGCTCAGAGAGAGCTTCATTACAGCCCAATGGAATTTTCCAAAGTTAAACCTTTCGGCAATTTATATACAGGCATTATCCATTTCAGTGTTCAATTAAACAAGTATACTTAACAAAAACAATGGGGGCATTTGGGCTGGGTTTTGCAGGCTTGAAAAATTCCAGGCTGGGGAAGGGGAAGCTCATACCTTGCTACCAGAGCTCGTCCTGGTGTCTGCCAGTTGATATGCTCACACCCTCTGCTGGTGCTTTGATAAAGCCACTTCCGAAGTAGAAGGAGCTGGGGTTGCGGGCTTCACCCTCCCACCATGCACACGGGGGCTGGCTCTCAGCCTCCGCGTGACTGAGGGAATCCCGATCGTATCATCCCCTGGCCAGCCAATCGGCTGGCCTGGGGGGCGTGGCCTGCTCCATTTAACGCAGGGGCAGCCTGGGATCACCCTCTTTGCCACTTCCAGCTGCTCCAGTTTGCCACCCTCCCACCCTTTAAGGTTTTTTCATCTTTGACCTTGCTATGGACCTCGGTTGGTCGCCATTAAGGCGCCTGGTAGGAATTTTTCCACTTGGCAAATTGGCACCAGCCACTTGGTTTTTCGCCTACCTCGTCGTCACAACTTCCTTGGTATTGGTGGTTGGGCATTGGTATTGGTATTGTTATGTAGATGGAAGGGGGGGAGGAAGTGCCATCATCCCCCCCCCCGCATATTGAAGGGTAGTCCAATAAAGGATTCTGGGGGGCGTGGCCCTGTCCGAAGCCTATGGAGGTGAAGGCCTAAGGCACGCCCCCAAGCGGTGACCCCGGGGAAGTTCCTAGTTGATGTGCATCAGCAGGACTCCCCCTACTGGCGGTTAACCCTTCCCGGACTTCAAGCGAACAGGCTGAAGCCAGATAGTCAGTTAGGACCAATGCCTAAGCCAATACCGCTCATCACCTGTAACCAATAAAGTTGTGGCCATATTTAGCCCATTAACCTTAAATATCTTTGTCATGTGTCTTTATTTCCACTGGGGAGAGGCGGGAACTCGCCACGCAAAAGGTCCACATTTGCCTTTGTATGTTCCAGCTTCTGGAAGTCCCTGCTGAAGCTTTGTATTTCTTCGACCAACGTACCGTGCTCCAAATGAGATGTCCTCACTCCCATCAGTACTTCCTTTATTTGACTCCGACCTGTCCCATCCATAAAATGCACCTTATCAATAACTGGGCTCCTGCCTCCTCACTTGTTTAGTTGGAATCGATCCCATTTCATGCTGACATTGTGGTTGATGCAGTAATTTACTGCCTCTACCAGGCAATTTTCTCTGGCCTTCCTTGAAGAGTCTGTGGTTTTCTAGCTCCTAAGGCTGGGATAAGCACAAAGGTATTGATGATGCCTAGTGAAATAGTTTGAAACCTCAAAAGGTATATCACCCCTCCGTTTAACGCTGAACTGATGGCCCTGAAAGCCTGATTCAGTGTACTTGTGTCTAAAAAGGAACAGATTGCTTCATTCTCCCCTGATCTGTAACAGTTTCCAGGATCTTTGGTAATGTGTAATTGTTTTGACTTGGTGTTTCAGAACTGAAGAAAAGAAGATAATAGAGATGTCTTCCATTCCCCAATTTCTGAGATTATGGTTGTTATTTTTTTAACAAAAAAAGTCATTAAAAAGAAAAAATCAGATCTTTGCCAGAACACTTACTCTCATTTAAAAAGTCTTATTTCCAGAAAATGGTGCTCCTTGCGTATGGCAACTCCAAGATGTTTGGATGTGCATGTTTATTCTAATTTAAGAAATGCATTGCTTTATGAAATTAATCAATAGCCCAAAAAGCAAATGAAACGAAACTGGGCAAATGACATGGATGCAAAATGAGTCCAAGCCTAAATTAAAGTTCTCATTTATTTATTTTCAGGTAACTTTTTCTAGAAAGTACATATATTTATACACACAGCCTTTCTTCAGTCGTGCTAAAATTAACACTTTAATTGTCTCCTTTCCACCTTCTTTATCAATATGTTAACTGTTTCCAGTACCTTCATCCCCAACCCCACCCCGATAACGATGTGAGGGAAATGAATTCTATTGAGTTGTTAATGTTTTGTTCACAATTATTTAAATGATAACAGTTTCCATACATACAAAGAAGTAAGCCTTGGTAAGTTCAGTGGGCTTACTCCCAGGAAAGAGGATATGTGAGGACTGCAGGCCTCTGCATTATATTCCATTTCCTCACTTCGCTTCAATACTTCTGTTCGACAACTTTCGGCTACTGGGAAAACCTTCCAGGTATTTTGTGCCCTTGTGCCTTATCTATAGCTCATTAACATTTTGTAGCATATAAAATTAATATAGCACATTTTTTATTGCTTTTCTTATGAAATGGAAGTCAAATAAAGATCACCAGTGGAAAAATTTATGATTCAGAAATGAATGAATGAATGGTAGCTGATTAAGTGAAATGACTCCACCAAAAATAATTGCATCTGAAGTGAGGGTAAAATGGACGTTCTGCCATCAGTGGTGTTATAACTAGAGTTGTGAACCACTTATCCCAGGTAGGCAAAAGCTGATAGAATAGTAGTCTCTGGTCTCTGATGCGCTGGGCTTAGGGATGGGTGAATTTCTCAGTTTCAGTTTCTCACTTTTCCAGTCTTAAATTCAGTTTGCCACATTTCCACATTGTTTGGCACGGTTGTTGTTTTTAAGAATTCCCCGCCTCTAAAATGTATCAATATTTTAGCATGGTTTTTGCAAATCATTTTTCCCCAAATAGAATGCATTTCTAATGTTATGTTCACGTGCTTATGCATTTTTAGGCACACTTTACTCTGGTGTAAGCACTTTTCATAGACATTACCGTACCCTGAAAGTGTCCTGGGAAAACTGGAACATCCCATTCCCCCCCCCCCACACACAATAGCACGGTGACCATTTTGTGTGCCATGGTCTTGCACAATTTAGTGCTGAGATCCTCTCCACCCCACCCCCAAAAAGCACTTTTCTGGGGCCACGATCTTGCGTGGTGCCCCGAAGTGCCTATTTCCTGTGAGAGCACAGCCCCCTAAAAAAGCGTTTCTTTGGGCTCCATGATCACATGTGGGACACATGATGCACATGGCAGCACAGACAGGGAGACGTGTGTCCCAGTTTTGGGACTCAACTTGTTAGGGTGTGCGTTACCTGCCTGGAGAAATGCCTTGAAGAATTGGGAGAAGTGCAAATTGGGAGAGATGGCTGTGTCTCAGTTCAGGTGTTGCTTCAGAAAGTGCAGCTTAGGTAGCTTCTCCTTTGAATGCAGGCTGAGTCCAATTTCTCCCCATCCCTAGTGCCGGCCCTTACATAGCCCAAAGCAGCACCATCTGTGAAGAAGAGGAGGTTCTCAGCAGGCTTAGAGGAACCCAGCAATTTCCTAACCAGTCCAATGACTGGGCAATGTGGCAAGTCATTTAGGATTCATGCCTTTGGTAAAATTCAGCAGGCCTCACTCTGGCTGCCTGGTGATGCCTGGAAGGAGGGCAGCTTGCAGTCTCAGAAAGAATCAAACTAAAAGCATGATAGGACGCAGGTATGGGAACAGGAGACTGGAGGACCTCTTTTTTGGACACTGAACAAAAGAAGAAAGAGGAGGCAAGGCATGTGAAAAATTACTGATTCCAGTGGGCTGTGAAATATAATATAAAGTTACTTCCTGAGCGATAATTTATGGATCTGGTTCACTTCTGCAAATTGCGTTGTGTCCTGCAAATATGGCCTCATTAGTCATTGAGCTTAATTCTTTCTGCCAGCCGCAGTTCAAGGTAACACATCTCCTAAAGTTCACTTGTATGGAATTTAAATCTAATTACACTACTTCTCCCCCCCCCCTGAAATTTGCTAAATCCCATTATTTTAAAAAATGCACACTTTCCAGAAAATCCTGCCTTTCTGCATTTACTGAATAATGGAAGAGAATGGCTTTACTATTCCCATTATTTTGAAGGTCTACCTCCCTTCCCTTTTCTATTGCCCCTTTTGGAACTGCTCTGGCATTTGGTTTGTAAAAGATAAAGCAAGGTCTTGGGGAGTGATTGATCGATTGTTCAATCTCAGGCCAAGTCTATGAGGGCAAAGCCTTGTAGCTGCTGCAGCAGGTTGTCACGGTATCGCTTCTAAATCTTGCCACTGCTGACCATCAATTAAGCACAGCCTGCCCCTGATTCGTATGCCGGGGTTTCAATAGCTACAGCCTCCCAGCAGCTTGTAAAGATGGTAGATTTCATTCCAGAGTAGCACTTTTATGATAAATCCATCATTCTTGTTTATTTATTGCCTTTCTTACCCATCCATCTCCATAAGGCCCCAGGGCTGCTTGGAACAAATATTACACAAAACCCCAAAACAATACTAAAATGAATTAAAACAATCGGAAGAAATGAGTGGATCCTTTAAAAAATCCCAAAACCAAATCCCAAGTGTTTCTCATCTGCCCAACCTCTCTGGTTCGAACACATTTTACAGGAGTTTTGGGGAAAATCTGGGACACTTGATTAGAGATAATCAGCGTTTTTTTCTGGGGGATATGCAAAGGTACATGTACCCCTAAATATTTTGTGAATCTAATGGGAGAAGAAACTAAAAACAATTAAAAATTTAGTTTCTTCTCTAACACGGAGAATCCTCAGTTCCGTTGAATAGCACAGTGAATCGCCAGTTCCATTGCTACCCCTGATGGCGACCTCATTTTCTTAAGTAAAAATGAGAGTAGGCCCACCCCTAAACATTTTATTTTATTTTTAAGAAAACGGCACTGGAGATAATCAAAACCAACCCACTGCAATGCACTCCCCTAGTAACAGGGGGTGAAATGAATGACTGCATGAATCAGTGGAGTGTTCTTCAAGCTTTGGTCTTTTGTTGTGGTAGGACTTCTAACATCCTTAACCACCCCACATTTCCTTCAAGCTGGCAGACAAGAAAGTTCTGATCTGTACATTAGCTTGGGAGGAGCAGATCAGGTCAATTCATATCAGAATTGGCAAAGACTGGATCTGCAAGGATACTCAAGGTGGGAATGGGAGAACACAGCTCTTAGTACAGGGTACAACCATTTTGTGTTGGTCCAAGGCATGTTTGACTGCGTACACATGGGCTGTTTTTGGACCTGGAAGAGGGCATAATGAGGGTGGGCTTATGTTCACTCCGCCGATGAACCAGAACAACCCCCGCACAAATCAGGCGTTGCCCTTTTGCGTGTCGAGGTCCCCAAGCCACCCCTCAAAATAATTCACAATTCACACATAATTTTTGTTTAAGGTTTTTGGCATAATTTTGGCCACAACTTTATTAAATTACATAATCTGTGAGTGGTTGCTTAGGCATTGGTTAAGACTATCTGTCCCCCTGCCTGGGACAGAACTGACTTCCAAACTCCCTCGGAAGCCAGTGAAGGGAAAACAATATTGGGGAGCAATGGAGCTGAGTGACAGGCCCTCACCGCTCACCCAACCTGCTCCCCAGGGCTTGCCGGCCCTGGTCCCATTTCAGGGATTGGACGAAATTGTGGCAAGCCCCTGGATTCCTTTAACGGAATTCCCTTCCACACCACCATTGGAGGGGCAGGCCCAGCCTATCCTTACCCCTCCCCCAACCAATTTTTATAACCAATGCCTAACCGCAACCTTACAAGTTGTGACGAATTGCTAAGTAGTAGGCAAAAACCAGATGGCACCAGCCAATCAGCCAAATGGACAAAATTCCTACTAGGCCCCTGCCCCAATGGCAAACGACCCCGTGACAGGCATAGCAAGGTCAACTCAGGGCGGGCGGGCGGGTGATCTGATGCACTCAGCAAAAGAGAAAGCAAAAGCTGAGTGCCCCAATATTTTAAGCCTTTGGTCCCACCCACCACATTGCAACATGCAATTTGCCCCAGCAACCCGGCCATCCAATCGTTGCCCCAGGCCAGCTCACTTTTACCTGCCTGGCAACAGAGGGTTGGCTTGGTAGACCCCACTGCAACACGTTCTCTCATTTTAGGGAGAACACGCTATACATTTCTGAGGAGAATTTCGGGCCTACAAATGGAGCTCAAAGTCCAGCGCAGTCATTTTTTGAACGGCACCAGGCCTTGAGGCGATTATCATTTCTGCACAGTTTAACAACTGAGCGCTCAGTCATTTTCTTCCTGGTATTCTCCTCATTACCTTGTTCCTTGGGCATGCCTATAACAAGCTAAAGTTATTGAGAAGTCCTTTGTCAAGAACGTTTAGAGAAAATATGGCACCTGCTTTGCCAGGGCATTTTTCACATGATCCCACTAAAGTAAGAAATCCACAGGAACGCCTAATTTATTTAGTGACAGGCATCTTCTCCGAATGGCTTCATTCTGTCAATTCATTTTTGGGTTGCAGCGTAAAATGAGATCAGTCTGCTTTTAGGTCCTCTTCGTAAAATGTCAGGCTTTATTTAGAATTGCCTCACTTTTTCCTCCTCTGCCCTTTTAACTGCAGAATAACAAAGAGTAATACAACAGGTATGTATGACTTTTCCCCAAAGTAAGTAGATGGGGCAAAGGGACAAGTTTTGAGCTCCTGCCCGATTGGCAACATCTTATCAAACAGCAAAATCTAGCATAGCATCCCAAGCAGTTTATATTAAAAGGTTGCTGGCATGACATGGTGTCATCCATCATAATCCATCATGGCTGCTCTTCTGCCTGCATTAAACTTACAATAACTGCTGGATTTTGGTGGGTCTGCAGGTCTGGCAGGGCCTAGATCAGGCTTCCTCAAACTCAGCCCTCCAGATGTTTTGAGACTACAATTCCCATCATCCCTGACCACTGGTCCTGCTAGCTAGGGATCACGGGAGTTGTAGGCCAAAAACATCTGGAGGGCTGAGTTTGAGGAAGCCTGGCCTAAACTAACAATATGCAGTTTGGAAACTCTGGTTCAGACCCTTTGGGAAGTTTGTGCACCATTCAGGGCTCAAATAATGAATAAAAATGTGTTTACAAATGTATATTTTGAGAGGAAAATACACCCAGAAACACATGGTTTTCTCTGAGAGGAAATATGGTTAGAAATACACGCTCTGAGAGAAAATGCAATTTTTTACAGTAGTATTGAAATGTGCAGCTGCTGTGAAAAAAGCAAATCCCATGTTTGGGATCATTAGAAAAGGAATCAAATATAGAACAGCCAATAACATAATGCCACTAAAAAAACACAAATATTTGGTGCTGTTGCTCTTGGAATACTAAAACCGCTGCGCTGCTCATGCAGCAAACATCTGCTTGTGCAATGGAACTTCACTCTGCAAACCCCCAAATCTGAGACTCAGGAGCAGATTTTGAGGGTGCAAGCAAAGCTGAGAAGAAGGGGAAGTCCTGCTCAGTGAGCAGAGCACTGCTTGCGCAACCTTGGACACAACCCAAAGTACTATTGCATACCATACCCTCCAAAAATTTTCCAATAAAAATATGGACGTCCTAATCACCATCATAATTTTACTGTTTATACCCCACTCATCTGACTGGGTTGCCCTAGCCACTCTGGGTGGCTTCCAACACATATGCAAACATAATAGAATATTTTGAAACTTCGCTATACAGGGCTGCCTTCCGATGGCCTCGGGGTCAGATAACTCCATACCTTCCCACATTTCTCTGATGAAAATTTCCTAAGGAAAAGTGGGACATTCCAGAAACTGGGACGGCTTCTGCAAATCAAGGACCTTCCCTGGAAAATAGGGACACAAGGAGGGTCTGCTACAAACCTCACCTGGAAAATCATTGAACTGGAGAAGTTTTAGGAAGCGGCAACCCAACTGATCAAGGGGCTGCAGCAACTCTCTTAAAAGGAAAGGCTGCAACATTTGAGCCTCGTTGGATGAGTAAGAATGGACGTGATAGCATCATATAGACATATGCTTGCTGTGTAGAACATAGAGAGAAGAACTTAGGGAGAGAATGTAGAGATAAGCTTCCTTCTCCCTCTCATAATACTACAAATGTGAGTCATTTGATGAAGTTTCATTTTAGATGATCCAGGACACGGAAAAGGAAGCAGTTCTTCACACCGCTAGAAGTCAGACTCTGGAATTCACAGACACAAGATGTTGTGATGCCTCTTGGCTGGTTTGAGAAGAACATGAGGCAAAGTCATCAAGAAGAAGGCTTTCAACAGCTACTAGGCAGACTTGCAGTCACCTTGGGTGGGTTTAAGAACATTGGACAAATGTGTGGAGTCTAAGACCATTAATCAACATGGCTATGTACTGTTTTGTGCTTCTAGTTGCTGGGAACCACAACTGGGGAGAGCACTATCATGCTCATGTGTTCTAGCGGTCTTCCAATAGGCATTGTGTTGTCACTGTGACCAGTGCCGGATTTACATACAGTGGTACCTCGGGTTAAGAACTTAATTCGTCCTGGAGTTCAGTTCTTAAACTGAAACTGTTCTTAACCTGAAGCACCACTTTAGCTAATGGAGCCTTCCGCTGCCACCGCACGATTTCTGTTCTCATCCTGAAGCAAAGTCCTTAAAATGAGGTACTATTTCTGGGTTAGCGGAGTTTGTAACCTGAAGAGTCTGTAACCTGAAGTGTCTGTAACCCGAGGTACTACTGTAAAAGCTAAACAAGCTATAACTTAGGGCCCCATTCTCTGGGGGACCCCCCAAAAATTTAAAGGGAAAAACAAACCTGGATGTACATTTCCAAAATACAGTATAAGATAAAAAACAAATAAAATAAAACCTACATACAGAACAGTGTCTTGTGTTGTGTATGGACCTGTTAGGTCCATAAATTACCATATAGCATATATTCAACACACAAAAACAGCAACAATTTGTTGTTGGCAAAGGACAGCTGGACACATAAAGGGCCCCATTACCTTCAGTAGCTTAGGGCCTCATCAAACCTAAACCTGGCCCTGACTGTGACTATAGAATGCTGCCCTAGATAGACCTTTGGTGTGATCCAAAAGAGTTTCTTGGAGAAAAAAGCTAACTAATTAAACTAAATAAAATGTAATTAAATGTCTATGGAAATGTGGGTCACTGCAAAAATTAAAAAAAGCAGATCAATGCAAAAATAGGACAGGAAAAACAAATAGATGAACAAATATGAAAGTGGCATGGAAGATAAATAGACTGATTTGTCTCCTTGGGACTTTCTTTATAAAATGATATTTTCGTAGAGAGCGGGGAAGGCTTTTTGCATGCACTTATAGACGAGAGAAAGCCTTATGTCTGCACATACATGGTGTTCGGTTCTGTATATGTGACAGCAAAGATATGAGAGAGAGAGAGGAAGAGAGAGAGGACTATTCTAAAAGGATTGTGCTACAAAGAGAGATTACAAAGAATACTGTTGTAAACCCTGTAAGGAGGAGACTCTTTCCCTTTTTTTGTACAGAACATGATTGAAGCCTTTGAAAACTGACTGATGTGGTGAAAAATGGCTGCTAATATGAGAAAATAATTGGAAGCAAGCTTGGGAAGGGGGAAGAAGGAGGGGACGTTATCGAGTTGCCAAGAATTGTACCATCTCAGTCACTTAAGAAGTTGGCGACTGAAGTCCTGGGGCAATGAAGAATCATCTGTGCAGAGAAATAGGGTTTTCTTTCTTTCTTTTTAATCCACTCCATTTACAGCATCATCCCCAAGTATATCGTCCACACCACCCCCTGAGAATGAATGGCAGGCATTCACTTACAAGGGAGAAGGAGACGGATGCCATTAGCTTGGTGGCAAATCGTGTCCCTTCTTCAAGGTGTACATGTGATTTACTTAGGTCTGCATAACTAAATGGTCACGACAGAGCTATGAGCCTGATGTAGGCATCCAGCTGTGCTGCTGCAGATGCAAGATGATGTTTCCCCTCTCTCCTCCCAGTGGTCATTCCTCCTCTGGTCACTCCTATGGATGCACGACCTGTCTGTCTGTCTGTCTGTCTCCAGGAACTGAGGTAATCAGCTAGGAATGCTGCCCTATTTAAAGGGCCCCAGCCTTTTCTATTAACTGCCTGCGGTGACGAAGCAGGGGACGCTCAGGTCTTGAAGGTCCTCCACAGTGGAGCCATCAGAGTCAGAGGACAGCAGTACGGTGGTACCTTGGTTCTCAAACGCCTTGGTACTCAAACAACTTGGAACCCAAACACTGCAAACTCAGAAGTGTTCCAGTTTGCAAACTTTTTTGGGAAGCTGAATGTGCTCTGTTTTGTTTTGCTTTTTGTGACTGTGTGGGACCCATTTCAGCTACTGATTGATTGACTGTGTGACTGGGGAAATGGATAAAAGCCCCTCATCCAAACAATGGCTATCATCAGTGCAGGTAAGAAAAATAAATTTATCATGTACAATACTGTTTTATTTATTTTATAGTATAGTACAGTGGTACCTCTGGATGCGAATGGGATCCGTTCCAGAGCCCCTCTCACATCCTGAAGTGAACGTAAGATGCGACTGTGCGTCTGCGCGTGAGCGGGTCATGTTTCGCTGCATCAGTGCATGCGCGTGACGTCTTTTTGAGTGTCTGCATATGTGCAAGCGGCTAAACCCGGAAGTAACGTGCTCCATTACTTCTGGGTTGCTGCGGAGTGCAACCCAAAAATATTTGAGCTGAAGCGTATTCATCCCGAGGTATGACTGTACATTGGTTATTGTTTTCATTTTATGGATTAATGGTCTCTTTAGATGGTAAAATTCATGTTAACTTGCTGTTTTAGGGGTTGTTTTTAAAAGTCTGGAACAGATTAATCCATTTTGCATTATTTTTATGGGAAAGTACGCCTTGGATTTGGAACGCTTTGGTTTTGGAATGGACTTCCGGAATGGATTACGTTTGAGAACCAAGGTACTTATGTATCTCATGCTCACTGTCCACACAAGTTCATCTGGATGCAGCATCTCTTCATCTGATGTTGCTTCTTGTTTTCCTCCATCACCTGATGAAGAGGAATCCAACTTCTGGTCCTTGATGCCACCATGCTGTCTGCTACTGTCGTTGACTGAAGTTTGAGTCAACAGGGCAGAATGGCAGAGTTTTGCACCGTAACACCAATTCCACACTTTGCTTCATCTCGTTGGCAGACCTCTTAGCTTCTTCAATTGGAGGGGAAGCAAGAGGCCTGAGCAAAGATTTGCTTACTGAAAATAAAATTAGCAGGCAGCCGCTCAGAAAAAAACGAAGGCAAGGTTAACTGGAAAAGAAAATATAATTAAAAGTTCTCATTCGGTTTAATAAAATACAATATTGACTCGCCTCTTAAAAAGCAGATTAGGCTGTTGACATAATGGTGGCACAACAAACAAGCCCACTAAGCTCTTTAGTAGCAGAACAGGAAGGTTGGGAATTAAAACTGGGGATGAAAAGTCAAATAGAATGAATTTATTCAGGGCTGCCTAAAAATCATCTGTAAGAATTCCTAATCACTCGTCTGCTGGAGAATCTGGATTATTTAACCAGTGCCCAAATTACAGCTGAGTCAACAAGATGGGTGTCAGCCAAACAGAATGCTGACATCTGTACAACATTTCCGGGAGAATGTGCTTTGCATATAGACTGAGCAACCCATTTGTGGGTTGCTTCTCAAAGAAGCTGTAGAGAGAGGGAAAGTATAGGGCTGGTTTAAACTGGAATCACTATTAGATTTCACCTGTTGCAACATTCTAGGGGAATCTGGATGGTTCCATTTGCAGGGTTTCTATTTGAGCCAAAGAGCTGAAGAAATTTCAGGGGAAAGGATTGCAAGTTTCATTTTTTTAAAAAAATAGTAGAAGACCTTTGGAAGGGATGAGAAGGTACATCATCATCTATTTCATTGATGAAACAATTCCTATGGAGCATCTCAGAGTGATTTCAAAATACAATAATAGGGTGTATAAAACAAACAGTATATGCAGAAGCCTCTCATCTCGTCCTCTCTATATTAAAGGTAAAGGTACCCCTGACCATTAGGTCCAGTCACAGACGACTCCAGGGTTGCGGTGCTCATCTCGCTCTGTAGGCCGAGGGAGCCAGCGTTTGTCCGCAGACAGCTTCCGGGTCATGTGGCCAGCATGACTAAGCCGCTTCTGGTGAAGAAGAAGAAGAGTTTGGATTTGATATCCTGCTTTATCACTACCCGAAGGAGTCTCAAAGTGGCTAACATTCTCCTTTCCCTTCCTCCCCCACAACAAACACTCTGTGAGGTGAGTGGGGCTGAGAGACTTCAGAGAAGTGTGACTAGCCCAAGGTCACCCAGCAGCTGCATGTGGAGGAGCAGAGACGCGAAACAGAGCAGCGCACGGAAATGCCGTTTACCTTCCCGCCGGAGTGGTACCGATTTGTCTACTTGCACTTTGATGTGCTTTCAAACTGCTAGGTTGGCAGGAGAAGGGACCAAGCAATGGGAGCTCACCCCGTCATGGGGATTCGAACCACCAACCTTCTGATCGGCAAGCCCTAGGCTTTGTTGTTTAGACCACAGCGCCACCCGCGTCCATCTCTACATTACATATATCTAATTTCCACATCTCTAAGTTCCCCAGAGCACTCCTAGGATTTAGTACCATAATCTGGACAGATTCCACTGTCTATGCTCTGGTAACCTCTAGATTAGACTACTGCAATGCCTTTTTTGTGGGGCTAACTTTGAAGGCAGTTGAGAAGCTACAGCTGTTGCAGAACTCAGCAGCCAGATTGCTGAATGAGGCAAGGTGGTTTGAACATAGGACACCAATCCTGGCTCAACTGCACTGGCTACCAGCTAGTTTCTAGGCTGAATTCAAAGCACCGATTTTGATCTATAAAGAGAAGACTATAAGGCAGAATTGGGGAATCTTTAGCCCTCCAGATGTTATGGGGAGCTTGCTTGGGCTTCTGGGAGTTGTAACAACATCTGGAGGGCAAAGGTTGCCTACCCTTTCTTTAAGGGCACATCATCCATTCTGAAATGTATGGTGGTCTAATTTCATTACCCTTCCACCTTTTTTCTGAATGGGAAAAATTGAGACACCTGATCTTCCTGCGTCACATTTTTCTTTTGATGTATATGGGTGGGTGAATGCCCCTTTTGATTTGCTGCTCTTATTAGATTCACAATGTATTTTTAAAAAACACTGACATGCCTTTTGTATACGATGGTAAGTTAAACAGCGCTTATCAAATGTATTTATTTTTACATCAGATTCTCCCTTTGTACAAATCCATATACAGCTGTTGAAAAGACCTGCTTTAATTTAAGACTTCCCAAGCACAACATCACAGCCTTCATGCATGGAATTTTAAATACAAAAAAAAAGGTCTCATTGAGGCACTGGCAATCAATAGAGATGTTCACTGGGGCGTGGAGTAAATCTGAGAGCCGTTCATATTTTAGAGACTGACACCTTAAATCACAACGCAGTCCTGCATTTCCCAGGTTGCCTCTTAATATCTTATGTATGTATGTATGCTCAGCAGAGCAGGCAAATAAAGGAGTTTGGGGACTGCAGCGTTCCTCCGCTGGAAATTTCTGATAGATCCCTCGGTTTTTCCAGAAATTCATCCCCCAAGGCTTCAGTGTAAATTATTCTGGAGACGCAAAGGGCTATGGCTGCTCATCTCTCGCTTCCACCCCGTGTCAGTGGCTAAAGTGATGCATGCTTTTATGTCGTTTATTTTGGGTACCGCTTGGTCCCCTCGTGGCTTGTTTGAAAAGCTCTGTGCAGAACACAGATGGGAAGTATTCAGGTAGCTTTTCTGATGGAAATGAGACACTGCTCAGCCCTGGGAGCAATTGGAATCTTCTGAGCTTCCCAATTTCTGATTCTTTTCTTCAGGATGACAAGGGGACAACAGGATATTTTTTGTGCTTATACATGTGCACTTATTTTAATTGGGAGGTCTATCCATAAGGTTCTGCTCATGCACGCAAAGGGCTAGGCTGTGATTTAAAGTGTCAGGCTGTAAAATATGAACAGCTCGCAGAATTTAAAAGATTGCTTACAAAGCTTGGTCATTCTGTGCAGAATTTTGTATATAGAATTGTCCGTTTAAAATTCTGCATGTCAGGCGCTTGGGAACCATAGGACAACAGAGTTAGACAGGTAGGTGAGGCAATTGCCTGACGTCATAATAATATCAGATGATTGACAGGTAAGGTGTCCTAGCTACCAGAATCGGAGATCTATTGCACCCTAAGCCGCTCATCCCAGTGGATCTTGCCATAGGATCACTCCCTTGGTTGCTTCACATCCATCCTTCACGAAATGGTTACAAAAAGAGTTGTGAAAGTTTGTTACAGCCCTTGTTAGGGTACCCAGCTCTGCAGTATGTATGTGTCAGGAAACCACTCACACCCCCTTGAGCTCTTTAGGAATGGTGGTATACAAATTCAATTAACAACACACAAATCCCTCTTGACTTTTCAGTAGAAAACCATGTTGTTGTTCAACCAAGGAGAAGCAACATTCCGTGTTTGTTCAAATACTGGAGATCTTAATATTTTCTTTTCAAAACCATTCGATAAGGGAGTTAACATAATTTCCCCTATGGTCTTTATTATTTTAATTAAGGCTCCTATTTATTATTAACACTACAAGGGAGGAAAACAGTTGCCCAGGCCTCTTTGCTGCTGTTCTCGAAAACTAGAGGCCTTGAAACTCCTTTTAATTATGGAAGCTTGTTTTCATTTCGCTAAGAAAATTGCCATGTTTGATCCGCTGGCTTTATAGAAAACGGGAACTGTTTCCTTCCCCATTGTTTGAAGTTTAAATTAAGCCTCGTGTTCATTATATCCTTACACAAGAAGGAGCTCAGCTCCTCAGAGAGAGATAGGAGCACCAATATCTTCTGTTCAAGGGCGCATTCCCCACAGACAACAGAGATCACCGCTGCACTCAGAGCGTGCATTGTTAAAATGGTGGCACCCATCTGTCTCAGGAGACAATGGAGAAGTGCACATTTTTGAATGAGGGTTAAGCTGTTGGAAGGTAGCAGCGCCTGCTGTGGCTGTGGAGACCTATGCAGGAGAGACATGTTTTGTTGCAGCTGGGGCAGATGAAGGCGTCCAGTTGTGCTGCTGCAGATGCACCATGGCATTTCTTCTCCCAGCCAACATTCCTTCTCTGGTCACAGCTACCTTCCTGCCGGAGCGGTACCGATTTATCTACTTGCACTTTGACGTGCTTTCGAACTGCTAGGTTGGCAGGAGCAGGGACTGAGCAACGGGAGCTCACCCTGTCACGGGGATTTGAACCGCCAACCTTCTGATCGGCAAGTCCTAGGCTCTGTGGTTTAACCCACAGCACCACCCACGTCCCTTCCAGATAAGGTTGGTCTACTGTTAAAAGCAAAGCAAACCTAATTCTTCCCCATCGCTTGCCAATCCTCCACCTACAGCATACTGCCCCCCCCCAAACCTGCATCCCAAACAAGAATTAGACCTAGGGAAAAGTTCCCATTCGCACACAAAAAGGGGGAGGAAGAGAAGTTGGAGCAAAAGATAAGGGGGAGGGAGTTTTGGCTGTGTAAATGGGTGCGTGTTGGTGTAAATGAGATGTGTTTGTCCACTGCCATTGCTAGCCTCACTCACTGCTACCATATGGCCCCTGACCACTTTCCCATGAAGAAATGTGGCCCTCAACTCAAAGAAGTCCCCCGACCCTTGTTTGATGCTATCACATACAATACCGACTTCCTCGGCACCGCAGTGACATTGACAGCAGCATGATGATGTATTTTTCTGAGTCTCCCCTGTGCCAAAGTCAGAAGCTCTTGGCTGCAGGAAGTGCCTGTTCCGAGATCTGCACCCCCAGCTCAGGTTTAGCCATCTCCCTCTAATTGATCAATTATTTTCCCTGAAGAGCAATGATCTCCTACAGAATGATAATTTAAAGTGGCTAAATGGACGTCCCGCGCTAAGAAGTGAATAGCTTGATGATCAATTCCTCACTTCACCAAACTAATAGCCAGGATTTTTCAATTGTAAATTTTCATTATTGCTCTCTCTCTCTCTCTCTCTCTCTCTCTCTCTCTCTCTCTCTCTCTC
>JAXCMG010000037.1:6249452-6295373 GCA_034642415.1 Podarcis siculus
CTCTCTCTCTCTCTCTCTCTCTCTCTCTCTCTCTCTCTCTCTCTCTCTCCAAGCTCCTTCTTCAGCTCAGCATTGTAAAAGAGAGTCCTGGACAAAAATGAATTAATGGGTTTGTGCTAAGCTGTTTTTCATGTCCAAATAGGAAAGAGTTAAATGAGCTATGGGCAAGATCTAGTGCAGGCTAGCAAAACTGCCACCATTTTGAAGCCGAGGGGAAGGACCTGAAGTATTGGAGAGCTCTTGTGTGTAGAGAACAGAGAACCCAAACATGAATTTGCAGATGCAAGGGTATATTGGGAACGCACAGAGGTTGAGTGGGGCACAGTAGGAATCAGTGGGCGGGTTATGTAAAATGTGCATACAGTGGTACCCCTAGTTAAGAACTTAATTCATTCTGGAGGTCCATTCCCAACCAGATGGGAAACCTGCAAGCATGTACAATACATTCTGGAGAAACTAGAATACTGTCAGGTGCATTATATACAGTGGTACCTCGGGTTAAGAACTTAATTCATTCCGGAGGTCTGTTCTTAACCTGAAACTGTTCTTAACCTGAGGTACCACTTTAGCTAATGGGGCCTCCTGCTGCTGCCGCACTGCCGGAGCACAATTTTTGTTCTCATCCTGAAGCAAAGTTCTTAACCCAAGGTACTATTTCTGGGTTAGCCAAGTCTGTAACCTGAAGCGTATGTAACCTGAAGTGTCTGTAACCCTGGTACCGCTGTACTGTGTTGGGGGAAAGCATATACAGAAATGCATAGATTAGGAGAAAGCCACACTACAATGCTAATAATTTTTCGTTAGTTCTTTTGAGGGTTTTTTTAAAAGGAATTTGCAAACTGGTGTGAGAATGTGGAGAACTGACTTTACAAATGGGGGAAATGTGCAGTTTTTGTTATCCGTATCGCGACAGATTTATTTTCACGTCGTTTTAATTCTTTCAGAGTTCAATCACTTTTAAACAATTATTTTTAATATGTTTTTTGCATGTTGTTTTAATTTATGTAAGCCACCTTGGGTCCCAGTCTGAGAAAAAAGTGGGATAGAAATAAAAATAATAAATATAGTAATAATAATAATAATAAACGAAGGAAACAACAAAGAACAACAGATTCTTCCACTCCTAGTAGGGATAGCTGTCATTCATGCAGCAGTTGCAACATAGCAAGGAGCTTGAAGTGTGCTCAGGTTATGTTGTGCAGCAAATGTCTCTATGCACATGAGTGTGCTCTGGTTCCTTCCCCTGCCTGTCCCCTCACCTGTTAGATTTGTATTCCACATGCCCCACAGCTGCGTCAGGAAAGCTGTTCTCCGTGCAAGACACTCGTGGCTGCTCACCAATCATTCCCTTGTCAACAGTCAATGGATGTTCCCTCTGTTCATTGCGCTCATTGTGACGTATGGGGATTTACCTAACAAAGTTTGGCTATCAGCCATCCCTATCACTATTTGTGATTATAAGAGAGCCTGCAAGGTTTTGTTTCTCTTTCCTGCTGCAGGTCTGGGATGAAGTTTCTCCCTGTGCCTTGAAATTGAGACAGTTGGGGCATGCAGCTTCTCAGACGTTGGTGTCTTCTCGTGCATGGTAAAGACAAGGATCCGCCTGTGAGGTTATCTGTGCATTGCCTGAGAGCAGTGCCCACAGGTGGGTAAACAGGTAAGCACACACCCCATAATAACCATCACCAAGGACCGTTGCACTAATGATTAGGAGAGACAGCTGAGAATCGCACTGGGTTGTATCCAGCTAAGCTTGATTCACGTGGCAGTTTATTCCATTTTCCCAACATTTCCCTAACTGTTAATTTCCACATTCATAGAATTGTAGAGTTGGAAGGGATCCTGAGGATCATCTAGTCCAACCCCCTGAAATGCAGGAAAATTCAGCTGTCCCATCAGACCTGCAACCTTGGTGTTATCGGCACCACACTCTAACCAACTGAGCTATCCTTACACACTTGAGCTTTCACATTATGCAAAAGCCACTTCTGGAAGACTAATGGAATATAGTGCATGTTTAGCAATCACTTCCATGTTATTTGATTCCAGGAAAAATACATTTGCAGCCCCCTTAACTAGCCTGGTCTACGGCAGATTGGGGTTGATGGAGCAATGCACCATTTGCCCTCATGAACAACCTCCATCGTGCAAAAGGTGTCAGTTTGCATGTCTTAGTACAGAAAGTATTGATCTGATGTGCGGAGATCTTTCCTATTCTACTTAGTTCAGGAGGGTTCTGGAAGTTTCTCTGTGTGAAAGAAGCAAGCAGAAGGAGGTTTGGGTTATTCCTTCAGAGAAGCTGAGTACAGCTGGTTTAAACTGGTTCGGTCATCTCTTTCTGTCAAGGTCATGCTGACTATAATCGTGAGGCCAGGAGGAGCCTGGCTATCACTCACTCTTTCTGTCTCTTTACTTCTGGTGTGGTGTTCTATTAAGGTTCAGTCTTATTATAAGTTATTGGAAGTTAAACTTAAGTCTGCTGGAACTGGATTTCTTATGGACAGTGCCAGTCCTTGAATGTATTGGATTTGTGACCATTTTGATCATTTGCCTTCAGGAGCAGTAAAGCTCTGCTGGATGAAATGCCTCTGGTCTATTTTTTTTATTTTATTTTTTGGAACCCTGCAACTTGTTTTAGTTTTTACTCTGCTAACTATACATTGGAATGTGCTCTGGATCAATATTGAGTAGATTTTCAAGGACAAAAGGTCTCAGGTCCTATCTTTTACATCATGATCTTGACTGGGACCTGGGAGAGCCTAGATCAGGCATGGCCAAACTTGGCCCTTCCACATGTTTTGGGACTACAATTCCCATCATCCCAAGCTAACAGGACCAGTGGTCAGGGATGATGGGAACTGTAGTCCCAAAACATCTGGAGTGCCAAGTTTGGGGGTGCCTGGCCTAGATGGAACATTAGCCTGGCCTAGAATTAGGTGTGTCCCTGTGTTCTTCCTCTTAGCCCCACAGATTGCTTAGGTAAAGGTAAAGGGACCCCTGACCATTAGGTCCAGTCGTGACCGACTCTGGGATTGTGGCGCTCATCTCACTTTATTGGCCAAGGGAGCTGGCGTACAGCTTCCGGGTCATTTGGCCAGCATGACTAAGCCACTTCTTGCGAACCAGAACTGTGCACGGAAATGCCATTTACCTTCCCACCGGAGCGGTACCTATTTATCTACTTGCACTTTGACATGCCTACGAACTGCTAGGTTGGCAGGAGCAGGGACCGAGCAATGGGAGCTCACCCCGTTGTGGGGATTCGAACCACCGACCTTCTGATCGGCAAGTCCTAGGCTCTGTGGTTTAACCCACAGCGCCACCCGCGTCCCGCTAGGTTGGCTTAGGTGTGAGTAAAAGAGATAATTCTGTATACTGGTCCTCTGTGTGGCTAAAAAGGGAGCCACGTAATACTAGATCAGACTAATGGTCCAACCAAGTCCAGTCTTATGTAAATCAGGGGTGCTGCCCAATATTGCATGGGTACCATTGTGCCCTTTCCAGGTTGTCAAGGACCTGGACTCACTTGGGGCAGACAAATGCCCACTTTGTGCATTGATCCGCACTCACAGCCAGCTTAAGTAGCTCAGTCCATAACTCAGTAACTGCACTGCTGCAGCCCCTTGAGAATAAAGGCTGCGAGGAGAAAGGGAGATGGATGTGTTTGCTTTCCACTGTGCTTCTTTATGGCTGCTTAAAATAAAGTCTGTCCTTCCCGTTAAAAGCAAATGTTTCCCCATCTCTTACCATATGCATGCATTTGTTGCCTTTTCTCGGGACACTAAAAAGTAATACATTTTGCTCTGAGTTTCTGGGTGCCAAATGTTTCTATATATGCCTCATTACTTCTTCAAAGTCGCTGCTATCATTAGCAAACGCCATTTGGGGCTTCAGCAATGCTGGGTGGGTTTCCCTCCCTCCCTCCCTCCCTCCCATTATCTGCTAAAATGCTCCACTTTAGATGTTTAACCCACAACCACCAAGAAAGCATCTCTAAAAATATCTCCTGCAGAGGCATAGCTGGGGGGGGGCACTGGGGGTGACGTGGTGGCTCGGGTGCCTATAGGCTCCGCACTGCCTGAAAAAGCAATGTGGGCCTGCAAGGCACCGGAGTGGAACGGGGCTCAGGCACTGGGATTCTGGTGCGTCCTGCAGGCACCTCGCCCCACCCCTGCAGGGCGCAAGTGCCACCCCAGGCACCCAAGGGCTAGCTATGTAGCTGAACTCCGGGCTTTACTGCACCATCATATATATTTGGGTGGGTGTTATTGGGTGGCACTGTGGTCTAAACCACTGAGCCTCTTGGGCCTGCTGATCAGAAGGCCGGCGGTTCAAATCCCCATGACAGGATAAGCTCCCGTTGCTCTGCCCCAGCGTTTCCACGCGCTCTGGTTTGTCTGTGGACAAATGCCAGCTCCCTCGGCCTGAAAGCGAGATGAGAGCAACAACCCCATAGTTGCCTTTGACTGGACTTAACTGTTGACAGACAGCTTTCCCTGTCATGACTAGACCACTTCCGGTGCAACAGAACACCATGACGGAAGCCAGAGTGCAAGGAAACACTGTTCACCTTCCTGCCGGAACAGTACCTATTTATCTACTTGCACTGGCGTGCTTTCAAACTGCTAGGTTGGCAGGAGCTGGGACAGAGCAACAGGAGCTCACCCCGTCGTGGGGATTTGAACCGCCGACCTTCTGATCGGCAAACCGAAGAGGCTCAGTGGTTTAGACCACAGCGCCACCCAATCCAGAACATCTGTAGAAGTGGGGTTTGGAGTTGAGCAACATCTGGAGGGCCACAGGTTTTCCACCTTTGTTCCCACCCTGATCGCAGACAAACCTAATACAGGAAAGATTCCTCTTGAGAGCCATTTGTTCCTCCCCACTGTCCTAAACAGCATTGTTGTTTAGTCGTTTAGTCGTGTCCGACTCTTCGTGACCCCATGGACCAGAGCACGCCAGGCACTCCTGTCTTCCACTGCCTCCTGCAGTTTGGTCAAACTCATGCTGGTAGCTTCGAGAACACTATCCAACCATCTTGTCCTCTGTCGTCCCCTTCTCCTTGTGCCCTCCATCTTTCCCAACATCAGGGTCTTTTCCAGGGAGTCTTCTCTTCTCATGAGGTGGCCAAAGTATGGAGTCTCAGCTTCACGTCCTTCCAGTGAGCACTCAGGGCTATTCCTTCAGAATAGATAGGTTTGATCTTCTTGCAGTCCATGGGACTCTCAAGAGTCTCCTCCAGCACCATAATTCAAAAGTATCAATTCTTCGGCGATCAGCCTTCTTTATGGTCCAGCTCTCACTTCCATACATCACTACTGGGAAAACCATAGCTTTTACTATATGGACCTTTATTGGCTAGG
The DNA here is from genome assembly GCA_034642415.1 of Podarcis siculus. Lineage (NCBI taxonomy): Eukaryota > Metazoa > Chordata > Lepidosauria > Squamata > Lacertidae > Podarcis > Podarcis siculus. The sequence goes on from JAXCMG010000037.1 coordinate 6,254,816, forward strand.
TGATGTCTCTGCTTTTTAAGATGCTTTCTAGGTTTGTGATTGCTTTTCTCTCAAGAAGCAGGCGTCTTTTAATTTCGTGGCTGCTGTCACCATCTGCATTGATCATGGAGCCCAAGAAAGTAAAATTTCTCACTGCCTCCATTTCTTCCCCTTCTATTTGCCAGGAGGTGATGGGACCAGTGGCCATGATCTTAGTTTTTAAACAGCACAGGAAAGTGCTATTAAAAGATGCTCAATAGGAACAATGACAGCCCTGCTTCCAGCAGAGGATTTCTCCCCAAGGAGGATAATTTGTTGTGCCAGGGCAGGTGTTTTGCATCTTCCAGGGGGTCCCAGTCCACTTCAGGTGTGCACTGCTTGCATTTTAACAGTGGTTAAATTGTGCCATGTCAGATGAGTTCCATGCTCCTTGCATATATATTTCTTTCCCATGGAAGCCAAATTTGCTTTCATCCCCTTCCTCGCACCCCCTGCCTCTTGTCACCTGCTGACAGCGGATGATCTCCTTCCTTGCAAAGTTATATCCTCCTCTCCCCACCCCACCCCCCGTCCCCCAAGTGTGAAATTGATTCCAAATGACAAGCAAGAGTGTGTCAATCACTCCTGACTTTTGTCATCATCAAAGACTTCTCCCCCTCTCCCCGCTCCAGTCCTTAAATAGTATTTTGATAATTGAAAATTGCTTTCAGATGACTTTAATGAATCCTTGCACTTTAGGAAGAATCTTCAAGCTGATGAAATGTTGCAGGCACGACAGGAAGATGCTCTTCGAGGGGGCGAGGAACCATCAAAATGGGGGGCCTCCTCCTTTCCCTCCCCCCCAAAAAGCTATGATAAGCACTCTGTATCCATTTACAAATGCCGTATTTTTTGCCCCATAAGACACAGCTGGCCATAAGACGCACCTAGTTTTTAGAGGAGGAAAACAAGAAAAAATATATTCTGAACGAAACAGTGGATGTATGATTTTTTGTGGTTCATGCTGTGGCCACAGACATGTGATTTGATGGTGAGTTTGGGGTAGCCCAGTGCAAAAATCCTGAGGATCCATGTGGATCCATGCTTTGTAACCACGTTTTTGCACCATTGTGGCCCCACGAAACAGTGGATGTATGATTTTTTGGTGCAGGCTATAGCCATGGACATGCTATGTGATCTGGTGGTAAATTTGGGGTGACCCAATGCAAAAATCCTGAAGATCCATAGGCTTTTACCCGATCAGCTGCTCATCAGCTTTGTTTCAATACCCCCTTCCCTCTTTCTAAAAGAAAAAAGCACAATCTGCTTTTCACCCCTGGGCAATTTGGCTCCAGGGACCATGCATTCGCTCCATAAGATGCACAGACATTTCCCCTTACTTTTTAGGAGGAAAAAAGTGCGTCTTATGGAGCGAAAAATATGGTATATGCTTGATGAAAGTCAAATAAATAGCCTTATTTTCCCCAGACCAGTTCTGGCCACCAGTATTGGATTATACCAGAGTATTTTTTGAAGCTTTGAACTTCATCACTTTCCAGATAGGTCATGTGATCCGTTGATCAGGAGCGATTTGGATGCCTTGCGGTTGATAGCATCCTGCATTTTTCTCTGCACGATCATTTCGGAAGGAATAAGGTTGGGCCTGTAAAAAGCCATAAAGGCTGATTGGCAAAATATAAAGCATGATATCTGCTGGGCATCCCCAGTTAATCTTATGAGAGCAAGCAGAGCAAGGAATAAACTGCTTTCAGATGATCAGGCCATGCTGTTGTTGATCATGGAGCTTAAAATGCAGACTTTTAAACAGAACAGAATATTAGATAAATTCAGGGGGACTCAAATAAGTGATCTTGGGCTCTGTATGCTTATAGCTAGAGCCAAATGGGTCTGCCAAATTCTACATGAAGTGTGCATATAGGAATGTTTTTTTAAGAGATAGAGAGAAGCAGTTGCTAAATTGCAACTACTTCCCACTATGAAAAGTTTCCAAAAGCTGAGTGGACATCTTTGGAGCTACTTAACATGCCACAATGGCAGGCAGATGAAATGGCATGTAGAGACTAAGGGGAAGGCCATGGCAAATATTTGTTATGCTAACCTGATCTAACCGCCAGCACCCATGCACAATTTATTATGGATGGGGTAGATGATCCTCTCCTGGTTTCCATGAAAGCTAATCCAGAACAATGTCACTGAAATATGTTTATAGCAGCTGGATCAAATGTAATTTCCCAAGATGCAATACAGTGTGCAGCACGTATCTGCACTCTAAACACTGGTGTGCTACTGGTGGCAAGCATGCCAGTTTTGAACTTGGTAAATCTAGACTGAGATCTCCCTCCACCATTATTATTAATTAAATTTGTATACCGCCCTTCATCCAAAGATCTCAGGGTGGTTCACAGCATTAAAAATGCAAGATAAAAACACAAAATATATCATAAAAAACAAGAACGAAGCAAAGCAACAACTCCCCCCTCTGTCAGGGACCGTGCTGAGGAGGGCTACACCGAGGAGGAATGGTGGGAGTCTCCCCCTCCCCCTCCCCTGCTCCTGCGTCTTCCCAGGAGCAGGAGAACAGTATAGATTTGGAACAGTGGTTTGCAGAGGGGCATAGTTCAGAAGGCAGAAGCTGGGAAATACTGGATGGGGAACAGCTAGGAGAAGAAGCACTGGGAGAGAGAGAGTTAACAAATTCACTGTCTCTGGAAAGCATTCATCCGCTCAGCCCAAGGTCAAGAAGAGCAGATAAGGTGGCAGCACAGAAAGCACAGTGGCTGTGAGATCAGGTTACAAGACACTGAAGTGATGGTGGGGACTAGGGAAGAAGTGGGTGGGGAAACCCTTAATTGGGAGCACCGCCATTCCTAGGAAATAGATTCTTTGTTCTCTCGCTGTGATCATTAAAGTTTCTAACTGGTAAGAAGACTCCTTTTCCTTGTTCTGCTTATCTCCGGCCAAAGGCAGGGGGAGCCAATTCCTTGAAGCCTGACGCCCTCCCACAAGCACAATTAAAAGGATCTGGGATGCTAATCAGCCAAAGGTGATTAACTGGCTAAAGGTGTATATTGAAGGCACCAAACGAACCTCCCTGGGGAGAACAGGGCTATTTTTTTCCAGATGGAACTCACTGGAACTCCTCTCAGGTGGGCATTGAGAACAGAGTCAGATCACTCTCTCCAGAGGTCTGAACCAATTGCTTGCAGAGGCTTTTTGAACTTAGACCAAGCACCACCGTCTTGGACAACATCTGCACACTAGGGGAGAGCGAACGAGGGGAGGGGTGTCCTATAAGCTGCCACAATCCTATTTAGCTGAAACTTGATCATACTGAATGGTCTTCTTTTAATTTAGTAGATTTCATAGGAGAGCTAAATGCCTTAAATTGGAGCTCCTCTGACATTTCCATTCTTTTTCTTGAGACGAAGGAGCTGCCAACATTCAAAGCAATCTTTCTCATTATAAAATGGCTGTGATGATGAGGCTATCAAAAGGGTGGGTGGATGAGCAAATTTTAGGAGCAAATGAGCAAAAAAGGATGAGCATAATTGCAAAACTGCTGGGATTTCTTTGGGAACACTTTCAGCTGATTTGTGTCACTCAGGCACTGTCAGTCACTGTTCACTTGGAGCCTTTTTCTTCTTTTTAAATACTTTAATAATTTGCAAACTGTCTTCCAGGGCATATTAGTGTGCCATGAGAAATGAGTTAGACTTAAGGGCACCCACCAACAGAGGAGACTGACCACCACATATCTGTTTTGCTCTCCGCGTGTGGACTCCTTCTCACAAGTAGCTGAATGTGGGAATGTTAAGGATGGTAATAAAATAATAATAATAATAATAATTTATTATTTATACCCCGCCCATTTGGCTGGGTTTCCCCAGCCACTCTGGGTGGCTTCCAACAAAACACTAAAATACAATAACCTATTAAACATTAAAAGCTTCCCTAAACAGGGCTGCCTTCAGATGTCTTCTAAAAGTTTGGTAGTTATTTTTCTCTTTGACATCTAGTGGGAGGGTTAAAGTAAAGGTAAAGGGACCCCTGACCATTAGATCCAGTCATGGCCGACTCTGGGGTTGCGGCGCTCATCTCGCTTTATTGGCCGAGGGAGCCGGCATACAGCTTCCGGGTCATGTGGCCAGCATGACTAAGCTGCTTCTGGCAAACCAGAGCAGTGCACAGAAACGCCGTTTACTTTCCCGCCGGAGTGGTACTTATTTGTCTACTTGCACTTTGACGTGCTTTCGAATTGCTAGGTTGGCAGGAGCAAGGACCGAGCAATGGGAGTTCACCCCGTTGCGGGGATTTGAACCGCTGACCTTCTGATTGGCAAGTCCTAGGCTCTGTGGTTTAACCCACAGCACCACCTGCACTGTGGGGGGGGGGGAGTAGAAAAGGATATATTGAATAAGTATCATCCTTCCTTCACTGATGCTGTAGCAGAGCAGAGTCTCCTCAATATAGCTGGAAGCTAGTTTGCAGATTTGTTTGAATCTCTTAGTTAAGTTTATTTCCTGGTGTCCCCTTTAATCCCTCTTAAAAGAATAAAGACCCAAGAGTCTTTCCGAGTAAAGTAACAAAAAGTTTACTCACATTTCAGTTTACGATTTGATCCCTGAAAGGCAGGCTTTGCTTAATAGTTACACAATAAACAGTGAGTTCATCTCATTGGGAGACTGAACTCATGCACTGCTGGCTAAGAGCCAGCAGACAGAAAAATTAAATTAATAGAACAAAACGGCTGCTGGAGAGCAGCATGGCAGCAAAAGAACAGCAAGACAATAAGAAAGACAAAACAGACTGAGAAAATGGCTGCATGACTCGGCTCTTTTATGGAGTCAGCCAGAGACACGCCCATCTCCCAGATCATATGCAGGGGAAGGTAGGGATGTTGCATTTGACTGTACCAATGGATTACATCCCACACTGAACGTAGGCATAGAACTGTCAAGTTGGAAGGAAGTCCAGGGGTCATCTAGGCAGCCCTACAATGCAGGAATCACAGCTAAAGAATCTCTAAAGCATCCATGACAGATGGCCATCCAGCTTCTGCTTAAAAACCTCCGAAGAAGGAGAGTCCAGAACCTCCCGAGGGAGACTGTCCCACTGTCGAACAGCTCTTACCATTAGGAAGTTCTTCCTAATGTTTGGTCAGAACCTCCTTTGGGTCCTGTCCTCTGGTGCAACAGAAAACAAGCTTGATCCATCGTCCATGGGATAGTTCTTCAGATATTTGAAGATGGTTCTCGTGTCACCTCTCAGTCTTCTCTTCTTCAGGCTAAACATACCCAACTCCCTCAACCATTTAACACACACATTCTAAGAGGTGTAAAGAAGGTAGTACATTCAATAAATTTATCAAAAGATGGAGCTTATTTATAAACCATTGGAATAAACACGCTGAGATAAGGTACAGCCTTATGCTCTCCTCCTGATGCTCATCTTCTAGGCAATCAAACCACAGATTAATACATAAATATATATACGGTAGATCTAAAAATACTCTTAACCAGCTCTTTCCGTCATTCTTCATTTGTTCTGAACAGGTATCATATGCTTAAATTCTTTTTTATTGTGTGAGATTGGTATGATATATATATAGTATGCTTCTCTAAGGGAAAAAATGTTCACAGAACTGATCAAATTATTTAGGGAAATTATTTACCACATTTTCTGCATGACCTCTTTGCAATCTTTTTTGCAATGTGTATCACACAAACGCCACAAAAATGGATTGCAAGTGATTTGTGGAAGTGGGATGGAGCAGACTTGTGAAACTCACACAGGCCAGGAATAGGCTGAGACATCTATCCCCAAGCAAGCCTGAAAAAGCAAAGCACAGTTCACTTTCCTGTTAAGTTGGTAACCCTGTCTAAGCGTGATTGCTGAGCTACACCAGCCCTTGCAGTGGCCTTGACTCATCCTGCAAAGGTGTGCCATCATTCCTACGGGGTACAAAGCCATGGTTTACTGCCAAAAAGAGAGTGCCTCCTTATATGGTCAATAAATACCCTTGGCACACCAATTCTCCTTTTTAACTGCCACGGTCAGGCCATAAACACAGTGTGCTTCTGTCATTGCCTGGGGCTCCTTCAGTCTCTCAGTGGCCGAGCGATGCTAAAACTGTGGGAAATCGTTAGCTATGATTAAATAAAGCCTCATTGATTTCTCATCCCTGGCCTTCCTCCCCATAAAAATGTATGCAAGCCATTTGCTGCCCGCCTTTAGAAGAACATCCTCCTCCCCATTCGGCCAAATAAAAAATGCCATGTTTTTTTATCTTAACTGCTTTCTAATTTTCAATCTGCGCTTGGATGAATGTTGTATTTCTGCAGCGCGATTGTCTGCATCAACAGCAGGATTTCCAGGAAAGGACTTCAGGCAAACAGGCTCACAAACACTCTGCATTTGCTGTCAAAGAGGCCATTGACTAGAAATTAATGCAATCACCATTTGCAACCGTATGCTTGTTTACCTTTGAACAAAAGCGCAAGCTGTCTCTAAACGTGTGCAAGTGTTTGCATGAAAAAGTACTCGTCAACTCTATTGCTGATATTAATATTTCACAGTTTGAAGCGACTGGCTACATGAAAACTGTTCCTTCTGGAATGAAGTATTGCCTAGACCCATAATAATATTATTCAGACTTTTTACTTGCAGAACTTTCTTTAAAACAGAATTAAAACATCAAATGTACATAAAAAATGATCCATACAATATCTTGTGCTGTCTGCCACAGGCTCAGCATCTTAGAAAATATGAAATAATCCAAACTAACCTAGAAGCAAAGGTCTCTCTCTCTCTCTCTCTCTCCATTTCGCCTGGAGCTGTTTTCCTTTCCATCTTCACAGAGTCTGGAGACAAAAGACTCAAGGGCAACTCCCTTCAAAATGCAGATTTGGAACCAAATACCTTTGTCACCTGATCTAAGGTTATAACACATACATGTTAGCTAGCAGGAAACAACAATAATTAATTATCAACTTGTTAAAGCTCAGAGAGAGCCCTTTTTACTGTTCTTTAGTCAATGGAATCTCCCCCTGTTAAAACCTTTCACCAATACCCAGACATTCCCATTTCAGTGTCAATTAAACCAATTATCCTTAAGCAACTATTGTGTAGAGACGTTTCCAGAATGTCAGCTCACTGAATGCAATGTGTGAAACCACTTCTCATGTTTCCTCTGGCATAAGTTTATGGGATAGCTCAAACCACAGAGCAGGCATAGGCAAACTCAGCCCTCCAGATCTTTTGAGACTACAATTCCCATCATCCCTGACCACTGGTCCTGTTAGCTAGAGATGATGGGAGTCGTAGTCTCAAAACATCTGGAGGGCCGATTTTGCCTGCCATAGCGCATGAGACTCTTAATTTCAGGGTTGTGGGTTCAAGCCCCAGGTAGCGCAAAAAGATTCCTGCATTACAGAGGGTTGGACTGGATGACCCTTGTGTCCCTTCCAAATCTACAATTCTATTATAACCGCTGGCCTTGGGTGGTGGCACTTCAGAGCATTCCTTTGCTTTCACCTGCATTTCCATTCATCTTCAACGAAGCAACAGAGGGAACATAAACATGCCACCAGACGAATGAGATGCTGGATTTATAGGAATGAAATGTGCATTAGTGGGAAAGAGCAGTGAAGATCAAGAGGTGCTTTTAGGGGCAGACACCCATTTTTATCTTTTGCAGACTAATTGGCCATACATTTGCTCCATTTAATAAACACCGGACAGGTCCGACGCTGCACGCTTGACAGAGTGTACACGGCAAAGTAATTACGTTGAAGAGATTAATTGGGAGACGGAGACGGGGAAGTAATGAATACAAAGTACTTAATTAGGTCATAAGTAAACACATGAAAGACTTCCTTCCACAGGGTGCTGCAGGAGGGTGAAGGTGCTGCAGATGGAAAACAAAGAAGGGACACAGCACTCAGTCCTAAATGGGGACAGGTTACAAAATGATCTGAGGCCAGTGGGTGAGAGAACATTGGTACATGCAGGCCTGCTGTACTGCATGAACATCTGTTCTGCACTTGGCTGGGCCACATCTGGAGAACTAGATTCTGTTCCAAGGATTGATTGAAGGATTAATTAATTAATTAATTAATTGCTATTATCTTGCCTATGGGGGGGGGGGGCAAAAGCAGTTTAGATCTCATTCTTATTTAGATCTCATATAACCTCTGTTTCAAAACAGCTGCATCGGTTGCTAGTTCATGCCACATACTTGGGATTCAGCTACATTGGCAAAGAAAAAGCACTTTCTATGCACTGTTATATGCATTCTAACACCATGACACCAGACGGTGCCATGGAGTTCCGCTTCTGCTAACCCAATTTCTCAAACAAAGTCTGCAACGCGTTTAGCTGAAAATGCTTCTTTGGGGTGTCTAGATCCAGCCTGGTTGGATGCAGAGGAATGGTGGAAGGAAGGAAGAGAAGAAGACTCAGAGCCTGGGGATTGGTGGTGGGACAACAAAGAGGGAGAAGACTGGGAAGAGGAGGCATTGGAAGCTGAAGAGGTAACAGGGCTTAGTGAGCTGGGAAAGTCCGTGGCAGAGAGAATTCCAGAAGCAGAGGCAGAAGCAGAAGCAGGAGAGTGGGAGGAGGGAGACCAAGAGGCAGAGATGAATCAGGCTGCTGAAGAGTCACAGGTGTCTCCCCCTCCTGCTGTGACAAGTTCCCTTCTCGCCTTGTGTTCCAGTACCAGAAGAGGCATGAAAAGGGTGGAGAGGAGGTTGGCTGCATGCAGGTGCAGTCTCTGGTCGCTGGGGGAAAGCCCTGGGGAAGAGGCGACTTTCAGTCTCAACAACTGATTTTCATGGAGGAAGACCACCAGAAATGAGCCACTCTGCTCATTAGGCCTGACCCTCAACCAACCTGTGGAGGTTGTGGTTTTGCTAATACAGAGTTAACTCCATCTTTGAGCTGTGTGATTACTGACTGGCTTGCTCCTGTGACGGTTTGTTACTTGGCCCAATTCAAGGTGCTCATCTCGGAGTTTAAAGCCCAAACAAATGAAACCCCAACTATCTATTTTTTTTTTTTTTATTTTTTTTTATAATAATATTTATTAAAGTTTCCAAAATACAGAAAGAAAGAAAAGAAAAATAAAGATACATTCGGAGCCTTGTTTTCAAACATCCACTTTCTGGGACTCCCCCCTTCCCCCACCCCTACCGTATTCCCCTTTCATATTGTTGTTTCCACAAGTTCCATCTCTAATTTAAAACTTAATTTGTGTACCCCATTATTCAAATTTAAATTTATACAAAACTTATGCCAACCCTTTGATAGCAAGACAAAAGATCTCTCCCCATGGCCCACCCCTTTTCTTTCCACAATGTCCCCCCTTTTTTTCCATTAACATAAAAGCACACAGAATAAGAATATAAAACATAAAAATATAGTAGAGAAAAAAAAAGACCAATTCAGAAAGTAGTTGCAAGCCTTTGGATTCTAATTCTCCCCCCCCTTCCCCGGTTTAATTTCCCCTATCCACCAATCTATGTTTTCTGCCTGGAAATCCTAAATCCATCTATCCCATTTTTCCCCCAACTCCTTGCAGGATTATTTCCCATTTTTAGGATTATTTTTTAAAAATTAATTCCTTAATCTTCAAAACTGTCAAATTATAAAGCTCCCCCCATTGTTCTTTCAAGATTGTAGTCCAGCTTTCTCTTGTTCCACTGCTAAAACTTCCTTATTCAAATGTTTAGTAACTCTACATGGGTTGTTGTTATTCAGGAACAAAAACTTGCGTTCAGTCCCTTCCTTTCTTCATAGAGAATTCTATTGTCTTCTTTTAGTCAAAACACCCTGTAGACGAAATTCAGTTTCCGTTTTGCAGCTTTCCCAGGAGATAACCAGTTCTGTAAAATTCCGAAGTGTTGTTTTTTTCCCGGCTTGCGCCCATCTTTGTAATATCCCGAAGCTCCTCTAGGGGGTTGTTGTAACTTTGTTTCCAAAAGTCCGATTGTTATCCGTGTTTTCGCCATTTTGTATTCAAGTCTTAACAAATTATATCAAATTGTAACAAATTTAACCAGCAAGGTCCTCGTAATAAAATCCTCTTTAAAATTCCGACTTTGACAGCTACTTTGACAGCTGTCAAAATCACCGGCTCTTTTCACCAGGCTCACTCGTCAATCGCCCCGGTTCCCAGGGGGGGGGGGTGCATTTTCCTTCTCCTTCAATTCTTCCTCCAGCACAGTTCTTGTAATTTCCCATCATGGAATTCTTAATTTTAGCAAAAATGCCGTTCTTTTTGGGCCTTGGCTTCCCGTTCCTTGTTTTAAAATGTCTACAATAGAGGGGGGGACTGACTTCCTTTTTAGATCCCCCCCCGCTCGTCTCCAATCCGAAAATTTTTTCCTCTTTTGAACCCGATTTCCAATTTACTCACGGGTTGTTGTTAAAAGTCCGAATTCTTAATGGAAGAAGTCAGCGCTCTCCGCCGGATGGCATGCGGCTTCGCTCGGCAGGGATGGCAGAGGACTCAAAGCACCACGCTTCTCCCCGGCACCCGATCCGTAGCCTTTAAAAAGGCTCCTTCACGAGTCGGGAGGGCGCTAACGGTGCGAGCCGAGTCTCCAAGTCCACGGCCCCCGTGGCCGTGGTTTTTAAGGGTCCCCGCATCGCCGGTGCGGTAGAACCCAACCCCTGCCGAGCAGGCTCCCTCCGGAGCTCGGAGGGAGTCCGCCATTCGGCGATGGCGCCAACCCGGAAGTCGAAACCCCAACTATCTAAAAGACCACCTCCTTCCCTAAAGACCTTCTCAGCTGCTGATATCAGCAGAGGGGCCCTGTTAGTTGTTTCACTGCCCTCAGAGGCTATGGGGTTGGGGGCCTGGGAGAGGGCATTCTCTGTGGTGGCCCCTAAGCTGTGGAACTCACAGAGGTGCTTCTGGAGAATCTGGCTTTTGGCAGGGATAGCTCAGTTGGTAAAGCATGAGACTCTTAATCTCAGCGTTGTGAGTTCGAGCCACACGTTGGGCAGAAGATTCCTGCATTGCAGGGGGTTGGACTAGAAGACCTTTGTGGTCCCTCCAACTCTACAATTCTATGACTGGAGATGTATGTTTTTAGGGCCGACTTTATTTTTATGGTTTTAAGTTGTTTTGAACTGTATTTAATATTGTTTTGATGTTGTAACCCATCCTGGGGCCTTAGCGTGAATGGCAGGTAATAGATAAAATTAGCAACCACAGGATCCTGACTCAGATGGCGCTTGGGCCTGATCCACAGAGCTCTTATGTCCTTACCTGCATAAGCTTCTACCTCTGTTTTAAACAGACCTCACTTAGCTGGCTTGGGGAAGACGTGGGTCTGATAAACCCATGGAGAGTTCCTCCCTGCCAGAGAACTAGACAGACCAACCATCTGATTCAGAACAAGACATCTCTCTGTGTAGGTTTCATTTCTCCCATCTGACGCCAAACTTCCCGATATCTTTGCACATGTTCAGCTGTCATGCAGAAGTGTCAGGAGCATGTTTTATAACTTTGCGTAGCCTGCTACATCTGCCTCGACAGTAAGGCTGACATTTCATTTTACTGTGCAGATGATGTCTAGGCAAAAGGACAGGCCTCACCTCCAGACACTCTTTACGTTACCTGCCTTCCAGCAGCACCATAATTCACTAAGCGCCAACAGAGGGGTTCTGCTTCCAGAAATAGGTACGGCTGGGAATTTGAATGTAGAAAACTGAACCCAGAGAGATAAAAAGCATGTTGTTCAAGCCCTTGAACACAGGATCTGGAGCAGGGATTTTCTACTGAAGGTCAGGTATGGTTTAAGATCCGCAATGTAGCTTTGGTGCAGTTGGGTCCCTTAAAGCGGGAGTGGGGAACCTTTGGCCCTCCAGATGTTGCTGAACCACAAGTCCCATCAGTCCTAGCAAGCATAACCAAAGGTCAGGAATGATGGGAGCAACATCTGGAGGGCGACAGTTTCTCCATTCTTGCTTTGGAAAATGGGAAGAGTTGTGTTGGTCACTGGCCTAGATGGTTGTAAAAGATTAGACAGATTCATGGAGGAGAAGACCAGGGGTGGTTTTTTTAAGCCAGAACTCAGTTCTGGCATCTCTCAAGTAGGCACTATTGCCATTCTAAGAGAACGAGGGAAGTGTTCATGGTGAGTTCTGGCACCTCTTTTTCTAGAAAAACAGCACTGGAAAGGACTATCAATGGCTACTAAACATGATTGCCTCCACAGTTGGAGGCAACAATGCTTCTGAATACCCAGAAGCCATTGGGGGCATGTCTTCAGCAGCTTCTCCTGCCTCATCCCCTGCTCCCCCCAATGTTCATGTAGGTTAAGAAAGCACTTCCTAGGCAGGATTTGACCGCCGTTTGGTTTTGTTAACTCAGAAGGCCATGCGGGTTTGCTGAGTTACAGCACAGCTGTGTAGCCAATTTGCTTCATCCTGGTTTTGCCGTTGACTTTTATTTGGCCTTCAAAATGACATATACCCTGGAAGCTATAAAGTTTGCTGCACGGAGCCACTGCATAAGAGGAACTCGGAAAGCATGTGAACTTTCCTCTTCAGAATCCCACATGGAAAAGCACTTCGGTGTTCTGCTTGACGAAGTGCCTGAGAGAAGCTAGTTGCTATCTAAAAATAGGATGATGGACAGACATAAAAATAGCAGTGTCCTGTAAGAAATTTTTTTAAAAATAAAAAGGTTGGAAATGGGTTTCAGTTTAGAAATGATGGGGCCTCTTGCGGCATCTCACAGTGATGGAGGTCCCCATGCCAGTCCATCAAGGAGGACTGATGGACTTCCAGCGATGATTAGTCTATCAAAGGCTACTAGCCATGACTGTGTTCTACCTCAACTATCAGAAACAGTATTTCTCTGAATACCAGTTTATGAAAATCACAGGTGGGGACAGTGCCATTGCACTTAGATTCTGTTTGCAGGTTTCCCATAGGTATCTGATTGTCAATGTACCTGAAGGAGCGTCTCCACCCCCATCGTTCTGCCCGGACGCTGAGGTCCAGCACCGAGGGCCTTCTGGCGGTTCCCTCATTGCGAGAAGCAAAGCTACAGGGAACCAGGCAGAGGGCCTTCTCGGTAGAACGCCCTGTGGAACACCCTCCCATCAGATGTCAAAGAGATAAGCAACTACCTGACATTCAGAAGACATCTTAAGGCAGCCCTGTTCAGGGAAGTTTTTAATGTGTGACATCTTAGTGTATTTTTGGTCTTTGTGGAAGCCGCCCAGAGTGGCTGGGGAAACCCAGCCAGATGGGCGGGGTACATATAATAAATTATTATTATTATTATTATTATTATTATTATTATTATTATTATTATTATTATTAAGTGATGTTGGTCCTGATGGACCTTTTGACCTGTCCAGGAGCCACCTTCTTATGTTCTCCAAGAGAATGTGGAGACTGCCTCTGTTACACAGAGGTGCCATTTGTCAGAACTGTGCGCATGGCAGTGTGACCTTTACAGTTGTGTTTTGCGTATATGGAGGTTGGGCACTCCCAATTTGATCAGAGCAGTAGGAGGCGGGCGTTAGAGAGGAATGCTGGAAGGGCCAGGGCTCAGAACTGCAGCTCAGAAAAAGATATTATTTCCCTCTCAAGGACTGCACGTTCTTTGTTTGTTTCCAAGCACTCCATTCAAACACCCTCTATACATTGGAGCACATCTCAGGAGTCAATAGAGTGACTGGTACAGAGCCAAGAAGAGTGAGAGATTGCAATGCAAGTATCTCCCATTCAATGAGGATACTATTCAGTTGAACAAGACACATTGATTTTGAATGACTCTCTGGCTGTTTCCGTATGCTGAGCTGAAACTAGATCAAAACTGAATTGCTTCCACCGAGACCACTTTTCGAAAGTTAAGTTTATCATAAGTAGAGTTGAAATACTCCAGAGTCCTAGTCCGGTGTTAATGATGGACTTATGTAACAGTTCTCTCTCTCGCTCTGTCTGTCTCTGAATCAGACAGTTGGAAGAACCAAAGGCACTTGAGTATTAAAAAACCCCTACCCCTACTCCTGCTCATGCATTCTTCATCACAAGCAGACAACAGGTGTACTGTCAAATGAGGCCTACCAAGCAAACATCTCCAGATGGTGTTTTCTAGCATTGCCTGCTTGTTTTCATTTGTTATCATGGTATGATGATAACTCCCTTTTTTTTTTTGTATAATTTTTTTATTGCGTTTCTTTCCATAATTCTGTACATTGCAAACAAATACAAAGGTTACAAGAAACCATTTTTCTTTTTTTTTTTTTAACAAAACAATAAAACCAAAAACAAAAATAAATCCCTACTTGGACTTCCCCACCCCTTCCGATTCTGCGTTCTTTAAATTAACAATGTCAGCAAATTGTTACCTTATGTCATACCTTATTGTAACTTTCACATGTTATGTATCCCAATTGAATATATTGTGTCACAGTTTTAATACCTTTAAAATAAACATAACATGTTCAATTCATATTGTCTCCTTTTCTCTTTTATCACTTATTTTACTATTTACTTAATCACAATTGCTAAAGCATATCATTTCCTAATCATGCACAATCTTAAGATTCATACAGCTTGTAATATTTTTGCAAATAGTCTTTGAATTTTTTCCAATCCGCCTCGATTGTTTCTTCATCCAAATCTCGGATTCTGCCGGTCAGTTCAGCTATCTCCATGTAGTCCATCAACTGCGTCTGCCATTCCTCCAGCGTGGGTAAATCTTGTGTCTTCCAATGCTTTGCGATGAGTATTCTTGCTGCTGTGCTTGCATACATAAACAAAGTTCTGTCCTTCTTTAACACCTTCTGGTCCAGGTATGATGATAACTCCCTGGCCTTTTTTCTGCCTTTCTTCCAAGCAGAAAAAAATGCTACTAATGCTTCACCTCTCCTCACTTCAAAGAGGATATTGAAAAGTGCAACCCCTCACCCCCCAAAGCTGGGCACAACTCGTGCCTCTGGGGAAGGGCACTGTTATGTACTGAGTTGAATAGGATCCAAAATGCAGCAGTCTCATTGGTCCTAGGACAATAGGATTCAGAAAGCAGCAGTCTGATTGGTCCTAGAAAAATAGGACCCAGAATGCAGCAGTCTGATTGGTCCACAGGAGCCACCCAATTCAGTTCCAGGTGGAAGTGAATCCACAACCTGATTAGCCTGCAGGAGAATCCCAGAATTAGCCAATCACGTGGGGCCCATTGTGTAAATAATGTATATAAAGCAGACATTCTGGGGGAACTTCCATTCCTCCTCACCACTATGAGCTGAATAAAGAGCATGAAATCCACTCTCGACTCCGAGTATATTTCAGGCGCATTAAGCCTCCTGAATGAGAAACTAGCCTTCTCAGTCATAAAAGGACTTTTCATTCCCACTTTCTTCTGGCACTTGCAAAACTGGGGAGGTGTGTTTCCATTTCGGCAGACACTCTAGTCCTCTTGAAAACTGGGGAGCAGACCCCATGAGGGGAGCAGAAAGGACGCATGGTCTCTCAACCACCACTCCAGGCCCTGTCCCTCTTTCATCTGCTTCCAACTTGTGGAAGTTGCCTGTGGAGATTATTTTCAAACTATAGAGGCTCCCCACATATTTTTCAATCCAGGAAAATCAAAGAGATACTAGTAAACCCACTGAGATTTTTTTACAGTTGAACGTCAGTTCCAGTGTAAGGGGTCATTGCTTAGTTATAGGCTGCAGACTCCAGATGCTCAGAAGTAGAAGGTAATCCTTGGCATCTCCAGGTGAAAAAGGTTCAGAGGGTGGTAACAGCAGCAGGGGAAACAGGCTCCTCCATCAACTGTCAGTTGCCAGCAGCCATTCCATCAAAGTGCACTGGAGGGAGAGATGGAGAAAGAGGCCAGTCCATTGGCTTTGCGGAGAGGCCAGCTCCATTCCCCAGAAGAGTTTCCATCCTGACTGGTCATTCTAAGTACCTGTGTGCAACTTGAAGATCTGGAACCAGAATTGGCTTGCTTTCCTCTTCCCTCCTCATTCCTTTTTCCTTTCATGTTGTGTCTTTTAGATTTCAAGCCTGCAGGCAGGGACAGTCATTTCCCATTGATCTTATGTACACTCTACTGGGAGCAACCCCCCCCCCCCAAAAAACCCCCGGCAAGTAGGTAAAGAAACAGAGAGAAACGTCAGGCAGAGTAGAAAATATTTGGTACAGGTCGAGGGCGGGAAACTGGAGCCAGCTGGCAGGCAAAACCTTTACCTCTTCTACCCCAAGCCAGGTTTGAGCATGGTTATGTTTCTGACATTATCCTGTTTGCGCCATTTCCTGAGCAACGCTTACCCTTGTATGTGGCATATTTCCAAGTGTGAGACATGATCCAATCGAAAGGCTTGAAGACAGAAGCGCAGTCCTTCTGATTTGTAATTGGATGCCTCCAACATTTCAATGAGGGAGCTTAGCATCGCCGCAGAGCCGCTTCTCCCTGTACTATTAAGACGTCCTCCTCTATCACAAATTGAAGAAGAGCAAGTTGTGTAGAGGAAATTGACAGATTAAACAGTAATAAATCTCCAGGACCAGATGGCGTGCATGCTAGTGTTCTCGAGGAGCTCAAATCTGAAATGGATGGGCTATTGATTTGGGTATTTATCTGTTCTAAACCTCCAGACCTATGCCCCCAAAAACTGGAGATAACAAATATAATGGCCTGTTTAAAGAAAGAGTAGAGAAATGGTGTGAAAAATCACAAGAGCCTGAAAAACACTTTGGCATCAGTAGTCTATACTTGCATGTTACCAGTGCAAGTCAACAAAAATTGTTGTTGTTGTTTAGTCATTTAGTCGTGTCCGACTCTTTGTGACCCCATGGACCAGAGCATGCCAGGCACTCCTGTCTTCCACTGCCTCCCGCAGTTTGGTCAGACTCATGTTTGTAGCTTCGAGAACACTGTGCAACCATCTCGTCCCCTGTCGTCCCCTTCTCCTTGTGCCCTCCATCTTTCCCAACATCAGGGTCTTTTCCAAGGAGTCTTCTCTTCTCATGAGGTGGCCAAAGTATTGGAGCCTCAGCTTCAGGATCTGTCCTTCCAGAGAGCACTTTTATCTTCTTGCAGTCCATGGGACTCTCAAGAGTCTCCTCCAGCACCATAATTCAAAAGCATCAATTCTTCAGTGATCAGCCTTCTTTATGGTCCAGCTCTCACTTCCATACATCACTACTGCGAAAAGCATAGCTTTAACTATACAGACCTTTGTTGGCAAAGTGATGTCTCTGCTTTTTAAGATGCTGTCAACAAAAATAGACATCAATTAAATCACAGTGCAAAAAGGGAATTCTGATACAACTTTGATACGATTGCATGAGTGCATAAAGGTTGCTTTTTCCTGCTGCGGTTTCATCAATGTGCATAAGCACTGGTGTGTAACAAGAAAGGAAAACAAGGCAGACTGAAAGCTGGGGCAAGTATGAGACAATATTAAAATGATGTTTTGGAAATCTCCAGTCTGAGATGCCCACAGGTCATAGAGGGATCATAGAATGGTAGAGTTGGAAGGGACCACATGGATCATCTGCTCCAACCCCTAGTCCCCTCTTAATCCCAGGGCTGTGGGTTTGAGCCCCACTGTCAGGGAACTGCCATCAGCTCAGAGGCGAGAGGTGGAAGGGCAGTCATGTTATAGGGAACCTCCGAAGATCTTGTGAAGCAGTTCCTCCTCTGGAGAGGAGGAAAGCCTCACCTCCAGTGGAGAGGAGGTGGTGGGACCAGGGGATGCTAGGGAGAGCCTCAACACTGAGCCTGATCAAACCGGAGAGGAGGGAAGTACCCCTTTGCCAGCACCCGTTCTGCGCAGTAGGTTTCGGTGCAGGGAGGGGCGGAGAAGGTTGGAGGTCACGTGACTGTTATGTTGGGGGAGGTACAAGGACTGACCACTCCCAGATTCTGCTAGCGACTGAGCCAGACATGAACTTGCGATGCTCTTCACTGTAAATAGTCTGCACTAATAAAGCTTAATAAACCTAGACAGCATCTTAAAAAGTAGAGACACCACCTTGCCAACAAAGGTCCGTATAGTTAAAGCTATGGTTTTCCTAGTAGTGATGTATGGAAGTGAGAGCTGGACCATAAAGAAGGCCGATCGCCGAAGAATTGATGCTTTTGAATTATGGTGTTGGAGGAGACTCTTGAGAATCCCATGGACTGCAAGAAGATCAAACCTATCCATTCTTAAGGAAATCAGCCCTGAGTGCTCACTGGAAGGACAGATCGTGAAAATGAGGCTCCAATACTTTGGCCACTTCATGAGAAGAGAAGACTTCCTGGAAAAGACCCTGATGTGGGGAAAGATGGAGGGCACAAGGAGAAGGGGATGACAGAGGACGAGATGGTTGGACAGTGTTCTTGAAGCTACCAGCATGAGTTTGACCAAACTGCGGGAGGCAGTGGAAGACAGGAGTGCCTGGCGTGCTCTGGTCCAGGGGGTCACGAAGAACTGGGCATGACTAAACGACTAAACAACAACAACAATAAAGCTTGGGAAAGACAGGTCGGAGTCTTGCCTGTTTGCTCTCGAGCAACCACACCACCACCTGACACCCATGTTGGGCAAAAGATTCCTGCATTGCAGGGGGTTGGACTAGATGACCCCGTGATCCCTTTCCACTTCTTTGAAAGCCTGTGCATTTTGAAAAATGCAGGGCAATGGATGAAATGGAGCAGCCTAGAAACAGGCAATACTGCTTGGCTGGCCAAAACACTAAAGCAAACCACTACATTTTGCTATAGTTTCCACTTGTACCTTTTAATGGTACATTGTTGTTCAGTTACGCTTTTATGGTTTCCCCCACCCTATTAACTTTGGAGTCGCCTCCTTCCTCCGATTCCTGCCCATATAATCTTGCAGATTTAAAGGGGACGATGTTCCCATAATGACTGGAAACTGCTATGAGCTTATGATTTTTTGAATGCCTTCCCTTTGTTGTTTCTTGTCGTCACCCCCCCCCTTCTTTATCCTCCTGTGATTTGCCGCCTATCTGGATTCTGAACCATCTAGGCAAGGTAGCTTGCACTTTTTGCAAAATGCCCTGTAAATTTTAATCACAATAATAAATAATAATTGCTGTAATGGGATTTAGACATGCCTAATTTGCCCCAGCAGAATTCATCTTCATCTGCAGGTAGGAAAATACTAGCCGGCAACCTGGGAATGTTAACAAATCGGGCAGGCCCCCTCATTTCCTCTTGTTTATTTTATTTTATTTTTTTCAAGAGAAGGAAAATTATACATCTCCATAATTATCCTATCTGGGCAATGGAGCATATAGGTATTTGCTGCCAGTTATTTCAGTTAAAGGCACGGCTAACTTTATTGACCTTGCGGCAGTTCACAGGGTTGTTAAATTAACGCCCGCAGAGGGAGAGGAAACCACGCCAAAAAAAAAGGAGCTACAACTTTAATTAAGGCAATTTTGCTGTTGTTAGACTTGGGTATTACTTTTATAGCTTGAAAATGGCCTCTTATTTCACTTCAAACCGAGACTCTAAAAGGAGTAACTTGGATCCTTAAGTATCCATCTCGCAGCATGAATAGGGAGCTTAGGAGATTTGAAGAGCAATTTCCCAGGGAGATATAAATCTCCAAGATCAGAATAGCTGTTCCTTTGCAGGATTTAGCTTACACATTTGAAATATGAACACGCAAGAATCACTGATGAAGACAGAAATCTATGTCTGATTTACTCATATATATATATATATATATATATATGCAGGTTTTGGTGTCCTCGGGTGTCTTCCCGTGTAAAAGTTGGGGTGTCTAGGCGACGTTTCGACGAGGTCTCACTCGTCATCTTCAGGCTGGTGCTTTCGGCTTCTTGTTACTGGAACAGAGCAGGATCTCAGTGTTTGAGTTCCTATAAATACTGTTGAGGAGGTGTGGTGTATAGCCTCCAATGTTCTGGGCAGAGAGGAAGTTCCCAGGCTAGTGTGCCTTTTCTTCTTTTGTTCCTTAATTGCTTGAGGGATATCTTGAGTGATTTCTTGAGTGATATCCTGAGTGCACCCCCCTGCAATCCCTACACAGATCTGGCTGGCACAGGCCACAAAACCACAGCTCGCCCCTATACACGAAGCCAAGCCAGAGCACAACAAAGCAGTACAGCCATCTTCTCAGAAAAACTCTTCACAAAGTTCAAGAGGTCAAGACACAAAAGCTTTAGCAACTAATCCACACCTAATGACCCACCTAAGTGGTACTCAGGATATCACTCAAGAAATCACTCAAGATATCCCTCAAGCAATTAAGGAACAAAAGAAGAAAAGGCACACTAGCCTGGGAACTTCCTCTCTGCCCAGAACATTGGAGGCTATACACCACACCTCCTCAACAGTATTTATAGGAACTCAAACACTGAGATCCTGCTCTGTTCCAGTAACAAGAAGCCGAAAGCACCAGCCTGAAGATGACGAGTGAGACCTCGTCGAAACGTCGCCTAGACACCCCAACTTTTACACGGGAAGACACCCGAGGACACCAAAACCTGCATATATATATATATATATATATAGTAACATTGTCGTTGCTTTGCAAAGGGGTTATTTCCACCATAACGTCTTTAAAGGCTGGTGGACAAAATCCATTAGGACTTTGTGCAAAATCCATTGAAATTAATGCAGTTAGCCATTCTTACAGGGTTCTATAAACTGCTTGGTCTGTGGTGCATATGGCTATCAAATTCTTCTTCAGTTTCCTGTAGAAGATGTAAGGCATATTTCTCCAGACTTCTGACAGCTCTGAGAGACACCACGAGGAAAGTTTGCAGCATTTGTGACTCTTTAGCGAAAAGGCAAGGAAAAGGCAAAATGGCAGAAGTTTATTATTATGCATGATATGGAGAAATTGGACACAAAAAACACTTTTCTCCCGCTCTCATAGGGCTAAAGCTTGGGAACTTTCAACGAAGCTGAACGCATACCCTCCAACATTTCTCTGATGAAAATAGGGAAGTCCTATTTCATAATGATTATTGTTGCTGCTGCTGTTGTTGCTTTAGTTATACCCCCACTCTGGACGGCTTCCCACATATTTTAAAACGTGATAAAACATTTAAAAACTTCCCTATGCAGGGCTGCCTTCAGATGTCTTCTAAAGGTTGTATCTCCTTGGCTCAGGGGTCACATAACTCCATACCCTCCAACATTTCTCCAGTGAAAAAAGGGACATCCTAAGGAAAAGCAGGACATTCCAGGATCAAATCAGAAACCAGGGTGGGTTCTGTAAATCTGCAACTGTCCCTGGAAAATAGGGGCACTTGGAGGGTCTGTGATATCATACCTTCCAACATTTTGCCAATGGAAATAGGAATGTCCTAAGGAAAAGTAATTCCAGGATCAAATCAGAAACTGGGACAGCTTTTGTAAATCCGGGACAGTCCCTGGAAAATAGGAACACTTGGAGGGTTTGTGATATTGGCAATTTTATTTTCAATTCCTTTCCTACTGATGTCTAGCAAGGTGTTTGCCTTTTTCACAGCTGGTGCATGTTGGGTCAGCATGTTCAATGAGTTGACTGCAAGGTCTTTTTCTTGGTCAGTCACTGCTAGTTCAGTCTGTAGGCTATGAGCAGTTATGATGTACATGAGCCACTCAGCTCCCATTATTTTGCCCCTTAGCTGCATCAACTCGCGCAAAACGTATTCACAAACTGAACACAGAGACGGCTGTCAGCTGCGAATCTGTTTCCCTTCCTAGGCAATCTGCATTGCCATTTCGTTCCAGGTCTCTCTGTTCAACCTCAAAGTTTATAGTCTGGCATGAATATCAAAATATAACTTCTCTTATGCGGATCACGGGGCGGGGAGGGCGTTGGCACTGAGAGAAAGGACCATCTCGATTGAAAATCTCCAAAGGCAGCTGAAATTTCGCAACGCTCCGGATCTTGGGGTGGGGGGGGGGAGGAATCCTGATAAAGAGAGTCATTTTGGTTCAGTCAACACAACCAGGAATTGGCTTTTTTCGAAAATGCACTGATGTTGCCATTTCAAGGCAAGCGCCAGTAATAGGTCATTATCGCAAAGCTCAGAGTGGACTGCAATTTGCAAGCAACCATTATCTGGGAAATGGGAAAGGAAGCCATGCTAGCAATCGAGGCAGAGTAAAAAAAAAAAAATCTGCTTTCTGTGCAAAGGCCAAAACGCTGTCCTTATTTAGCAGGGTTAAAGTGGGCCCCAGCTGACAAATAAGCCGGAAAGTCCAGAAATTTGTTCTGGCTTTGCCGTGGAAAAGATTCAGGATGGAAAAGCGAGGTAGCCCATAATGAGCAAAAGCATCTGTTGTAGGGAGTGGGAGTAGAAGTAATAATTATTCATTTCTTTCAGGCATTTATATACTGCCTAATCATTTTTCTTTCTAAGTGATATACATGAAAATAAACCCGACAAATGACATTCAGTGTAAGCCTGAACACTACCTTAAAAGACCTGCTGGAACCAGAAAGCCTTTGTCACGCACCTGAAATTCAGTTAAGGAAGGCAGCTTGGACCCGCAACCCACAAGTAGGAGCAGCGTTCACCATCAGGTCCCAGTATTGATGCTGCTGACTCAGATAAATGGATTCCTGTACCAATTTTGGAGTGCGGTGCTAAGAGAGTTCCTGTCCTCCAGAGTAATCACGGGCTGCTCTGTCTCCCATGAACCACACAAAGCGCTTTTTGGCAGAAGCTTACAGAGTTGGTCCAGAAAAGAAGTGCTCTTTAGGGGATAATGATAGCAGTCGGATGAATGGCTGATAGACGTGATTTGGTACGGTGAGTTACCTTGCCAGCCACTTAGGAAGAGATTATTTTTGTTCCCCTCTCGCCTATCTGTGTGCGCAGATAGTTTGCTTAAAACTACTCAGCAGCCTCATTAACGTCTCCATGTGGTGGTCTAAATCACACACCCATTTGATGCAGATGGCAAAAAATATCTGACTGCAGATGGCACACAGAAGCTTGATGGCTCTTTTTGTCTGTGAAATTCGCCGTTTCCTTTCCTCCTCCAGCGCCTCCTCACTCATGTGTTGCACTGGGGGAGCCAAGATCAACTCCCATGTCATCCTTTCCCCCTCGGCCACCTGGGCAGGATGACTGTTGCTGCACCCTGTAGAATCTCTGCCAGCCGAGCGGGAGACGCATGTTTGCTCACTCAGCTATAGTGGAGCCGAAAGATTTCAAGCCTGTGCAGGTGGAATATTTCCCTCCCCCAAAATAATATTTATTAGTTTTCCGGTTGCATACTCCACATACACATAATGTGTTGCATTTTACATTTACAGTGGTACCTCAGGTTACATATGCTTCAGGTTACAGACTCTGCTCACCCAGAAATAGTACCTCGGGTTAAGAACTTTGCTTCAGGATGAGAACAGAAATCGTGCTCTGGGGGCACAGCGGCAGCGGAAGGCCCCATTAGCTAAAATGGTGCTTCAGGTTAAGAACAGTTTCAGGTTAAGTACGGACCTCCAGAACAAATTAAGTACTTAACCCAAGGTACCACTGTATTTACACAATGGGCCCCATGTGATTGGCTAATTCCGGGATTCTCCTGTAGGCCAATCAGGTCGCGGATTCACTTCCACCTGGAGCTGGATTGGGTGGCTCATGTGGACCAATCAGACTGCTGCATTCTGGAGCCTATTGTTCTAGGACCAATCAGGCTGCTGCATTCTGAATCCTATTGTTCTAGGACCAATCAGACAGTGACCCTCCTGAAAAGAAAGTTATGAAGCAAAATGTGCAGGCACCCTTGATTTCTGTAAAATGAGCCAGCCTGGCTGATCCTGCAAGTCAGCATTTTTAACCAGTGAATGAAGTCAGAGCTGTGAGTTGATAAATAAATTGCTTGGATACCAGGCAACAAGGAATCTTTGGGGTCCTAAAGAGCATCTATTTCCACCCATCTATTTAGTGCACTTTTCCTGCTTCTGTCTTATTTTCTATTCCTTGGATTCTCGGTAGTTTGCCTTCCCTCGAGCAACCAGGATGTATCTTTCCTGTGGTAGGTTTGTCTGAGATTAGGTCACCCCCCTAGAAGAGAAGTGGGAAATCTGTGGCCTCCAGATGTTACTGGACTCCAGTTCCCATCATGCCCACACAGCATGGCCAATGGTCAGGGATGATGGGAGTAGTAGTCCAGTAAATTCTTGAGGGCTAAAGTATCCCTGCCCTAGGTTTTTGTTTTTTATTTTTGCAAATATTACTACACAATAGTTGTGGGTGGGTGTTAAACAACAACAACAACCCCCCCCCCACACACACAAAAAGACATATGTGAAAACTTAGATGTATCATCTGCTGTGCAGGAGCTGATGTTACAGTTCAGTGGTATACAGGTTTACTTAGAGGTAAGTTTCTCTGTGCTTAACAGGGCTTACTCCCAGGAAAGTGGGTACAGGATAGCAGCATAGGCTTTGGTTTGTGGTTGTTATTAGGAGGAAACAGAAAGCAGAAATTCAATAAGTTTTTACTAGTGCAGAAATATAATTATCTATAAAGCTTCACCATGACTGTACCCCAATAGCAGGCATTTTCCAAATTGCATCTCCCACACTCTTAAAATTCAAAATGTACCCACTGGTCCAAAAAAGGTTGATGGCCCCTTACTCTAAGATTTCTTCATTTTGGCAATCTAGTTTTGCTGTACTGTTGTTAAAGAACTGGTAGTCAGAAATCCTTACTGATCACCTAAAGATCTACTGTTCTGATCTACCTTGTGGTCACCTCTGCCCTCAAGGTGTCTATAAATGCAGGGATGGATTTTCATTTATTTTACTTTCTTATTAGTCTTCATCCACCCACCCCTGCACCATTGCAAAGAGGAGTTTCAGGCTGAAAGAAAGCAGATTGCCAGAAGCAATGGAGTGAGCTCATAGCTCAGGTGAAATTGACCACCTCTGTCTGTCAGCCTCTTAATAGCTTTAACAGTGACTTTTTGTGGCCGTCATCCTACAAAGTCAATATACAATTTTCTTCCCTCCTGCCCGCCAAAGGAGGAAAAATCTTAACAAAGCTGTGTGAATAAACTTGATTGCATTTAAAAATTATTTTTAGCTGTAAAGCAGCATGTTGACTCTCCAGCGGCTGAGCAATCCCATAATTTCCAATTATATATTTTTACTTACCAATTACATTTTTTAGTTTCTTCTTAATGAAATTTATAGGGCCATCTTTCAACAAATATCCCCAGGGAAACTAACACACAATGCAATATTAAAAAATATAGCATGCCATAAAGGAACTAAGCATTTTTATTTATTAAATTTATATAGCCATTCTTCAACAAATATTCCTGGGGCAGCTTAGAAACAAGACAATATTTTAAAACATGGCATGCAATAAAGGGAATGATCATTAAAGTTTCACATTGCAGGCACAATTAGAAAATGCGATGTCAATGTTTTTTTTACATTTTTCTTTCTAAGTTTGAAAAAAATTAAGGAAATTAGAACCAGTGAGTTGCAGCGCTATGATGGCTCCAATTAAGCCTATGCTTGCATACCCCAAGTGTCCTGTTTTAAGTGAGAAATCGTGAGTCACAGAAGCCAATCCCAGCTTCTGTTTGGATCCTGAAATGTCCCCTTTTTGGTACAGTGCTCTGGTGCAACCCTGCTGATGAGAGCCAGAATAGAAAGCCCCCTTCCTGGCATCGCAATTTTGGGGATAAAAATGTTGGAGGGCATGTCCTTGTACTTTAGGATTGTGGTTCATTTTAGGTTTGTGGTGCATGCAGGAGCCAGGCCCTGTGACCAGTAGGGCTTTGCAGGACTGGGGCCTTCCTAAGTTTGTTCTGGAGAGGCAAGACGTGGCCACATATCTGAGGCCGATTGGTAACCTGGTGGCAAGAGCCGGGAAGGGATATAAGGTCAGCATTTCCCTTCGGCTCTTTGCCACAGCAACACGTTTCCTGCCTTGCTGCGTTTGGCTTCTTGCTTCCTGACAGTGGAGGTGGAACATAACCACACCATTTTGTGGCCCTGTCCACAAAATGTGTGGACAAAATTCTGTGTTTTGTTTTGTTTTTAAGATGTGGCTGCCATTTTGTATTATGCCAGACACCCTCTGGCAGCCATTTTGTGACTTGCGTTCAGGGGACATTCTCAAAATTCAAAATGTGTCCACTGGCGCCCCAAACATTGGCAACCCATAGTCTTAAGCTGTGCACATAGGAGTGGAGGGATCATGATTAACTGCTCTTTCATATGCTAACATCATCAGAACTATAGTCAAAGCAAAACGATTCTATCTCAGCCTTCTCCCTGACATCTGGTTTTATAAGAGATAGTTTTCATCTGCTTTTATATTTTAACTTTTGTATATATTAAACTACAGGCTGTGACACACACACCCTTTGGTTTCCTTGTTTTGTCTTCTTGTAAACCACACTGAGGTTTGGTTTTGACTTTTTCAAGTGGTGATTAATTTTATAAAATAAATATAAATCAATAAATATGTGCTATTTTTATTTTTTAATGGAAAAGCACACACGTCCCCTCCTGCAGTCTAAAAGCATGCGAGTCCAGATACAGGTCAGTCACCTCAGTGAAACTTAAACATCAATTTCTGCTGATTTTCAGAGGGTCTAATAGCCTTCAAGATATGCAGGCAACTCGAGAGGAAAACACAATTTGGAGTCTTGCATATTTCTGAAGTGCCTTCCGCTAATCTGACAGTGATTATCTCTCAGAGTAAAACAGGTTGACTGTCCCCTGGAAAAATAATAGGACATTATCTCTTTTCCAGGAAACTAATTAAACAGGCTTGCTCTGTACCAATCAGGGTATTGTCATTTCTTCATTAGTGCCACTACAGGAAAAAGAAAAAACCTGTGTCAGGTACCAAACCCCAGAAGCAATAAAGGAGGCATTGCTGAGACATAATAAGGTAATTACTGCCTAAATATCTAGGAAAAGTTATTGCGTTGGCATTGTAAGGTTTTCAATTGCGGATTATCCGTTTCTGCTTCAGATTATCATCATGGCTCTCACTCTATCATTCATTCACGCATCCTTTTTCCTCTCCCCTGCCATCGCACAGCGATTTCTGTCCTGTGGTTACTCATCAGGCCAGGAAGAGGAGGTTAGCAGGTGCCTTTGCTTAGATCCATCTGAGTTCCCCATCCTTTTCCTGTATTCCAGTGCCAGCTCAAACAGGGCATACCAAATTATATTTAAAGGGGAAATTTGCACAACTGGCACCTGGCGTTTCTTGTCAGAAAGCTGGGTTATGCACCCTTGGCACAAGTGGGATGGCATGAAAAGCTGAAACGGAGGGTGGGCATGACTCTAAAGGCAAGGGAAAGGGATTTGGCAGTGTTTTTGCCATGCTGAGTTTCGGAGTGCACAAATACATGAAAATACACACACACACACACACACACACACACATACACACACTCTCCTCTGGGCAGGATTCACCTAACACATGTCTTCAGCTGAATCCCTATGCAAGAACTTCTGCTTGCACCATTTTCTCCCCCCAAAATGGATTGGGGTGTCAAGTGAACCCCCAAAACAACACACAGGGCAAGGGGAGGTGGGACTATTCATTCTGGCTGCAGTGAGTGCATAGACAGAAAGTTTGTGTTGTGTTGAATCCCCCCCCCCCCTGTATGCGTTGCTGAACCATATCACCTGTTTTATTTATTGTTTTAACACTTCTTTTTAAAAAAATGCCCTCCATCATATGTTTGAGACAGTAAATAAGCAGTTCTGAAAATAACTCGGTACAACAACAAGTGATGCATAAGAACACTAAAATAACAGATAAACAGCACCAGATTTTATCAGGCTAAGCTGTAAATAGAGCAAGCCAGTTGAAATCAATGGAAGCATTAATTAGAAGCCAAGCATGACTGACGTTGAAATCCTGACCCCACTTACATGGGAGAAATTATTGCATGGATGCAACAATCACCCTACCCTCCAACATGTCCCTGGAAAACCGGGACTCACATCTTTCAGAGCACCGAGTCATGTGACTCGTGTGAAGCATATGTCTTTCAGGGTCATGATCTTGTGGGAGCCAGGTGGTGCACGCGTGAGCATAGCACCCTAAAACATGCACCTTTCAGGGCCGTGACCTCATGGGAGCCCAGTGACTCCCATGAGAGCATGGCCCCTCAAAATGGAATGTCCCGCTTAAATCAGGACAGTTGAGGAGTATGCCAACCCCTTAACTTTATATTGCATAAAACTCTAAAAAGTAAAAGTAAAGGACCCCTGGATGGTTAAGTCCATTCAAAGGCGAGTCTGGGGTTGTGGCGCTCATCTTGCTTTCAGGCCGAGGGAGCCAGCATTTGTCCACAGACAGCTTTCCGGGTCATGTGGCCAGCAGGACTAAATTGTTTCTGGTACAACAGGACACCGTGACAGAAACCAGAGTGCATGGAAACACTGTTTACCTTCCCACCGCAGCGGTACCTATTTATCTACTTGCACTGGCATGCTTTCGAACTGCTAGGTTGGCAGGAGCTGGGACAGAGCAACAGGAGCTCACCCCATTGTGGGGATTCGTAGCGCCGACCTTCTGATCGGCAAGCCCAAGAGGCTCAGTGGTTTAGACCACAGTGCCACCCGTGTCCCTAACAATGCATACAACTCTACATTATCTGCGTCCAGACACTTTTCGGAACATGCAAATGTATCAATTTTGGGAGGGTCCCGCCCCAATGTACCACCCTTCCCCCATGTCAACCACAGAAGGTCTGCCAGGAAGGAGGGTCCTTGCATGCCCTGGAACATGAGTAAAACCCTCTGTACAAATCATAGCACTCAATCACACAGAGAGTTCTTGTCACGTTCCAAGTCAACAAAGTAAAAAACCCATTGCAAACTCTCCCCTCTCAGCATCAGAAGGCCAGGGTCAATGCGCACACAGAGCCATGAGGGACAGAGGTTGCATGCAAATCATATCTCCACTTGGCCATTAAGCTCACTGGGTGACTTTGGGCCAGTCACTGCCTCTTAGGCTAGCCTACCTCACAGGATTGTTGTGGGGATGGAATGAGGAAGGGGAGAACCACATACACTACCTGGACCTCCTTGGAGGAAAACGTGGGATAGAAATGCATCATAGGTAAAGGTAAAGGGACCCCTGACCATTAGGTCCAGTCATGACCGACTCTGGGAGGGGCGCTCATCTCGCTTTATTGGCCGAGGGAGCCGGCATACAGCTTCTGGGTCATGTGTGCAGCATGACTAAGCTGCTTCTGACGAACCAGAGCAGCGCACGGAAACGCCGTTTACCTTCCCGCCGGAGTGGTACCTATTTATCTACTTGCACCGGTGTGCTTTTGAGCTGCTAGGTTGGCAGGAGCAGGGACCGAGCAACGGGAGCTCACCCCGTTGCGGGGATTCCAACCACCGACCTTCTGATTGGCAAGTCCTAGGCTCTGTGGTTTAACTCACAGTGCCACCCGCGTCCCAGAAATGCATCATATTTCCCCCCAAAATCTCAGTGCTGAGTGGTTCTTTCTTTAATGGAAGGAGATCCCAGTAGGGTTTTGGAAACGACAAATGTTTCAAAATGGCTTCCGCATGTCCATCATAATTTGTGAGTGGCAGAGTGATCTAATAATATACTGAGCAGTCCTTGAGGTTTCCAGATAGAACACTGTTTCCCGTCTGGCATGTTCCTTCTTCCCCAAACTCAATTTAAATTGGCTCGGGTGGGAACAAATTGAGGGGTGAATGGGGTAGAACTTATCATGAAAGATGCAGAGTTTTGTACACAACATTTTTTTTAAAGTGCTCTTCTTTTGTTCTGGATAATAATGGAGTGGAAAGACACATTACAGACGCACATTACTGAATCATTGTTACGCACCTATATTCCTTCCACAAAATTTCATTAAGACTAAGATCGTATCTGGAAGCATTTCAACTTCAGAAAGTTATAGCCAATCATGGGATTGAATGGAAACTAACATGAAAACCATGGCTTTAGTACAGAGATAAAGATTAAATTTAAAGATGCTCTCTTAAATGGGGCTGTATTTAGAAGCTAGGAACTGGCCTCTGGAACCTTACAGGTTTACAGATCAATGAAACAGCAGTGACCAAATTGTCCTCAGCTTGATTTCAAACTGGGATAGCAATTTACCAACATGGCTAGAAAATGTTCCCAGGAAGGAGCTCTACACATCTGCAGAATCCTCAAATTGCAGTTTGAGAGGCAGAAAAAAGAAAAGAAAAGAAAGAAAGAAAAACTTAGCAGATGAGTGATATTCAGTTTCTAGTATGATCTGGGATGATCTGAATCCAGGCTATTTATTTATATACTATATATATTTATATACTATTTATTTATATAAAATTTATATACTGCTTGATTGTAGGAAGAAACTCAATGCGGTAAACAAAAAAGATAAAATTATCACTAAGAAAATTGCAACCGTAATTTAAAACGAGCAGAAGGTGAAAACCGCAACAAAACAGACTAATGCAAACTAAAACTCCTACAAACTTTCTAAATATCTGGGTAATGGTAATGGGACTCCTGGCCATTAGGTCCAGTCGCGGATGACTCTGGGGTTGCGGCACTCATCTCGCTTTACTGGCCGAGGGAGCCAGCATACAGCTTCTGGGTCATGTGGCCAGCATGACTATGCTGCTTCTGGTGAACCAGAGCAGCACACGGAAATGCCGTTTACCTTCCCGCTGGAGTGGTACCTATTTATCTACCTGCACTTTGACGTGCTTTTGAACTGCTAGGTTGGCAGGAGCAGGGACTGAGCAACGGGAGCTCACCTCATCGCGGGGATTCAAACCACCATCCTTCTGATCAGCAAGTCCAAGGCTCTGTGGTTTAACCCACAGCGCCACCCGGTAGGTTTGTCTAAATAAGAATGTCTTCAGCAGGCAGGCGCGGCCTGATATCAATAGGCAGGGAGTTCCAAAGTGTAGTTGCTGTACAAGATCTGCTGGGTTAAGTTCTTGCTGATGTGGTTTGGGTATTATGTAGCATTTGCAGATCAATTCTACTGATCAAAGCAGTCAGGTAAGGCAAACTGAGAGATAAAACTGGTCCCAAAATTATTACTAAGTTCTGCAACATTGCTAAGTGTTTCATTCATTCATTCATTCATTCATTCTCTCTCTCTCTCTCACACACACACAACCACACCCTGAAAGCTACTTCAAGGCAGCTAACCATACTTAAACCAAACACAACAATTGAAAACAAGCCCCAAATAATCGCGTCAGCCAGGGTGGGGAACCTCAGACCAGGAGGCCAAATACAGCCTTAGAAGCATCTCTGTCTTGCCCTCAGGACTCTCTCCAAGCCATGCTGCACCCCAGCCACATCTTCCCTCCCAGACTACTACAGCCCTCGGCAGCCTTGTTTCACACCCTCTTTGAGTGTTTCTGCCTGGCTGGAATTTGTCTTCAGACTCTGAAAATGATTCTTTCTTGCCTGGATTGGCAATAGAGAAGGCTGTGTCAGGGTGCTTAGAAAGAAGTTTCTCTACAAAGGCTTCAGGGCTCTAGCAAAGTGTGTTTATTTAGCTTCACATGACCCTCATTTTCAGTTCAGTTTCCAGGAATGCTCTATGTAGGTATAAAAAAAGAAGACACGCAATATTCATTATTTATAATATAAATTTTATATAAACGGAGAAGCCTCTGCCCCAGTTGGTGTTGTCTTTTGGTTTGGTTAAAAGATTAAATACTACATATGGCAAAATAAAAAGAGAATTCCCTGGATGCTCGGATCCAGGTTTGGGGCAAGTACTCTTTGGTGAGAGAGGACCAGCAGAGATTTAAAATCACAAAACATGCTGCAAAGTAAAGCATGGGAATATAGGTTGTTAGGCTTTTAAAATATCCCTTTCTAAGTTGCTTCCACTTTCCTTAGCATAGAGACCATGCATCTAGTAAGTTGAAAATGGTTTACAGTGGTACCTCGGGTTACAGATGCTTCAGGTTACAGACACTTCAGGTTACAGACTCTGCTAACCCAGAAATAGTACCTTTGCTTCAGGATGAGAACAAAAATTGCACAGCAGCAGCGCGGTGGCAGTGGGAGGCCCCATTAGCTAAAGTGGTGCTTCAGGTTAAGAACAGTTTCAGGTTAAGAACGGACCTCCAGAATGAATTAAGTACTTAACCCGAGGTACCACTGTACTTACAAACTCTTCAAATGACAGATTCATGTGCTTTCCCACACAGTAGCAAGAAAAGACAGGCAGCGTAACTTAGGTTCCCAAATGGTAAGAGTTTCTAAATTGTTTGTATAGAGACACAAAGATGGCTTCTTTAAGCCTCACAGTCCCAGACTGCAGCATCCAGCGTAGACCTTCTTACTGGTAGGGTTCACATGATGGAAGAGTGGAAAGTGAGAGAACAAAGAGTTTGGTAGCCCTTCCTCCCAAGGTGAGGGGAAGTGACCTAACTAAGCCTGGCAGGACAGCTTACTCTATGGTCTTAACCCCTTCATGCATTAAATAGAGTTAAGCATGTTGGTTATATGAGGCTGATGTATCCCACAGGAGGAAGGGCTAAAG
This sequence comes from Podarcis siculus, assembly GCA_034642415.1. Classification (NCBI taxonomy): domain Eukaryota; kingdom Metazoa; phylum Chordata; class Lepidosauria; order Squamata; family Lacertidae; genus Podarcis; species Podarcis siculus. Next base: position 6,287,292 of record JAXCMG010000037.1, read on the forward strand.
CTTGGTGGTAGAACATCTGCACTGCATGCACAAGGTTCAACCCCTAATATCTAGGTAGGGATGGGGGCTGAAATCCTGGAGATGCTCTGGTGCTGTCTATAGGTTATGGGTAGCCAACATGGTGCCTTCCAGATGTTACCAACTACATCCCCCATCATTCCTGCCCACTGGTCATGCTGGCTGAAGCTGATGGGAGTTGCAGTCCAAAACATCTGGCTTGTATCTTGTTGGTATAAAGCAGCTTCCCTTGACTCCTACCACTTGGTGATATTTGGCAATAGCTTGTGAATGCCAAAATATTAAGACATTGCGGCATATTTTCTTCCATCATTTCCTTCCCTTAAACCAATTTTGTCCTTACGTGTATTCCTTGCACTCCTGCCTTTACTGAGTTTGTTTCCCCATTGTCCCAAGGAGGAAGGAATTCTTTTCCTCTCCTGTTCGTTTGTTCTTCAATGAGATGATCACAAGCTGGATCACTGGTTTTATCTCTTTGTCCTTCATCTGCACATTGAGAGGAGCAGCTGTAGAATGAATTCATACAAAAGCCATTGAAGTTACAATAGAATAGAGTGTTTGGGTAATGTTGCCTCCCGACCTCATTTCTTAAGAATTCTATTTTTACATGTCTTAGAATCATAGAATTGTAGAGTTGGAATGGACCAAAAGGGTCCACTGGCCCAACCCCCTGCAATGCAGGAATCAAAGCTAAAGTATCCATGAAAGATGGCTATCCAACCCCTGTTAAAAACATCCAATGAAGGAGAGCTCACCACCTTTCAAGGTAGCACAATTCAAAGTGTTGGTGTTGACCTTCAAAGCCCTTGGAGCGTCTCCACTCTCTTTGTTCAGCCCTGATAGTGAGATCCAGCTCTGAGGGCCTTCTGGTGGCCCCATCACTGTGAAATGTAAAGCTACAGGGAACCAAGCAGAGGGCTTTCTCGGTGGTAGCACCCACCCTGTGGAACACCCTCCCATCAGATGTCAAGGAAATAAACAACTATTAGACTTTCAGAAGACATCTGAAGGCAGCCCTGTTCAAGGAAGTTTTTAACCCAGCCGGATGAGTGGCATATAAATATTTAGTTAGTTAGTTAGTTAGTTATTATTAGTCTGTTTCACTGTCAAACACTTCTTACTGCCAGAAATTCCTTCCTAATTGTCAGGGACTGGACAGAGGAGGAATGGTGTAGACCACCTGCCCAGCCTGACCCTTCCAGAGAAATAGAAGACAGTTCAGAATTACAACAGGGGTTTGAGGGAGATCACAGCTCAGAGGCAGATGAGGGGGAAAGCTGCGAAATAATGGGAGAGGAGGAAGAAGACGAAGCACTGGGGGAATGGGATGGCTGATGGACACAGTGTCTTTAGAAAGCTTTACAGACCCCCCCCCCCCAGAACCCGGCGAGCATTGAAAGTAGGAGAGCAGAGATCTCAGAGACAGAAGGCACTTCTCAGCACCCATAGTGATGACGCATAAAGGGAGAGAACAAGGTGGTGGAGCCTCACTCGGGGCAACACTATCATTCCAAGAGGCTGCATTTCCAAGCCTCTCTCTGTGAATACTGAATGAAAAGCAGTTGGTAAGACCCTTTCCTTGTCTTATCCGTTCCTGGTGACCTGCCATAGGGGCTGGATCCACTGTCACCTAACACTAATGTTCTTGATAAGGTAGTCATTTTGGGTTTTTTTAAAAAAATATATATACAGTGGAATCCGAAAACATTGCTCAAAGGGTTTTTCGTAAATTACTTCCAGGAGTGTAGTTACAAAACATGATCAAGATTCCTGAACTGGCCAAAAGAGACCTTCCTGTCTCCACAGGTGACTGTGGGAAATCTGGAAGCAGGACCGAGGCACAAGGACACTCACCCCTCCTGTGGTTTCCAGCAGGTGGAATAATAATAATAATTTACTATTTATACCCTGCTTATCTGGCTGGGCTTTCCCAGCCACTCTGGGCTGCTTCCAGCAAAATATTAAAATACCGTAATGCATCAAACATTAAAAGCTTCCCTAAACAGGGCTGCCTTCAGATATCTTCTAAAAGTCTGGTAGTTGTTGTTCTCTTTGACATCTGGTGGGAGGGCATTGCACGGGGCGGGCACCACTACTGAGAAGGCCCTCTGCCTGGTTCCCTGTAACTTGACAACTTGCAGTGAGGGAACCACCAGAAGGCTCTCGGCGCTGGACCTCAGTGTCCAGGTAGAACAATGGGGGTGGAGATGCTCCTTCAGATATACTGGGCCGAGGCCATTTTAAAGGTCAGCACCAACACTTTGAATTGTGCTCGGAAACGTACTGGGAGCCAATGTAGGTCTTTCAAGACCGGTGTTATGTGGTCTCAGCAGCTGCTCCCAGTCACCAGTCTAGCTGCCACATTCTGGATTAATTGTAGTTTCCGGGTCACCTTCAAAGGTAGCCCCTCAAATTGAGACGAACCATGGCCAGGAGCCATTCTGCAGCCGACTGTGGTGTAGTGGTTAAGAGCGGTAGACTTGTAATCTGGTGAACCGGGTTCGCTTCCCCGCTCCTCCACATGCAGCTGCTGGGTGACCTTGGGCTAGTCACAATTCTCTGAAGTCTCTCAGCCCCACTCACCTCACAGAGTGTTTGTTGTGGGGGAGGAAGGGAAAGGAGAATGTTAGCCGCTTTGAGACTCCTTCGGGTAGTGATAAAGCGGGATATCAAATCCAAACTCTTCTTCTTCTAAGATTCCAAGTTTGCTGGACAACAAACTGTAGCACTTGCAAGTATACAGAGATTTTCAAGGGAGGTCTTCTTGCTTGCTGTCAGCCGCAAGCTGTAAAGCTGATTAAGGGTGGCACTTTGCAAGGTAATAGAATGTATCATGTATTTCCAGACCATCAGCATTTCTTCCGTGGCTCTTTTTTTGCCCTTTCTGATATTAGACGGAGCAGCAACCGGGGATAATGTAAAGGGCAGTAAATCAAACGCAACCGATGACCAGCAGATGAGCAGCTGGTGCCACTTTGGATCCTGAAACTGGACAGTACACATTCCAGGCTTCCAAAAGACGAGCCCAAAAATAAACGCTGGTGGATGTGGGTAAATTGCAGAGCTCAAAGACATCTGATAAGGCCATGGTTTGGATGTGGCTGCTGCCACTGTGCTCCAAAGTTTTTGAGAAATAAGGGAACTATCCCAATGTGATGGCTAGGTTTCCCCTTCGTTATCAGAAGCAGTATGTCTCTGGATACCAGTAGATATGAATCACAAGGAGGGAGTGTGCAGTTGTGCTCTTGTCCTGCTTGCAAGTTTCCCATAAGCATCCACTGTGAGAGCAGGATGCTGTGGTACCTTGTGATTTACACCAATCTCATTTGCAGCATCGGGGATGTGAAATACTAACAGGAAGAATCTTGTTGTTGTTTAGTCATTTAGTCGTGTCCGATTCTTCGTGACCCCATGGACCAGAGCACGCCAGGCACTTCTGTCTTCCACTGCCTCCCACAGTCTCAGATGTCCATCTAGAAAAGGAAAATCTTTGGGGGGGTTTCCAGGCTGCGTTTGCTCGTTGGTCGTGGCAGCAACACAACACACCAAAACCCAAACAGAAGGTAAATGTAGCTAAGAGAATCAAAACTCAGGACTGCATCCAAGTCAGTAAGCATCTAATTATGGGAGAAAACTATCTGGGAGTCAGCATACCCAAGGCTGATGAAATTTGCTGTGAGGTAGCTGATAGACGAGTCAGCATATTTGGCACAGATGAAAAAGTCATTAAAAACCAAAAACACAATTAGAATCTGAAGGGGGGGGGGAGATATGAATGCCAATATTCAAAGAATGCAATGATGTGGGTAACAGACCAGAAATCCTGTCTGTTTCAGTTGGAAACAAAGCATTGATGCTTTTATCATAGGGTGCGGGGAAAATAGTAGCCTATAAAGTTTTTAATTAAGATATAGCAAGGAAGGAGAATGCAGCCACCAGCACCTGCAGGAGAATTATCCCAAGCTTGTTTTTAGGACAGACCTGCATGAACAGGATGTTTTGCAAGCATTCTGCCTTTAGGGAATTATTGGTGGAATGGTCTCACATAGAAGGTGGTGGAATCTCCTTCATCTGAGGTTTTTAAGCAAAGGTTGGATGGCCATCTGTCATGGATGCCTTAGCTGAGATTCCTGCATTGGACTAGATGATGCTCCAACTCTACAATTCTATGATTCTACGATTACCAAATAGACACATCTATGGAGGAACCTCTGAGCATCCAGCATGGGCCATCTTCATGCTGCAGAGAATTATGGGTCATATTCTCATTTACTCCCTCAGGGAAAGGGCAGAGGAAAATGTCATTAGTTTCGAGGCCCAACTCATTTTTTAAAATAAATCTATTTTACCTGCACCACTCTCTCTTCTCTTTGGCGATCACTCGTAGCCGAGTAAGATTGTCTTAAAACACAGTTTTAACAATGAGTCTGTAAGTGACTGTGGAGGCCATTTCTGGATCCACATGTCCTTCCACAGTGGGGACATTGGTTTCTGGGAGGGAGTTGATCACAGCCTCTCTCCGTGAATATTGAATAAAAAGCATTGGTAAGAACTTTCCTTGTCTTATCCATTCCTGGCAACCTACCATGGGGGATTGTATCCTCTGATGCCTGACAGTGTGTGTGTGTGTGCGCGTGCGCGCAAAAATATAATTCAAACAGACCCCGCCGCCACCACCATATAAGTTAAGGGCAGGGAATCTATGTCTGCCAGATATAACTGGACTACAGTTTCCATTGTTCTTGCTGATACAAGTTATTGTTGTTGTTTAGTCGTTTAGTCGTGTCCGACTCTTCGTGACCCCATGGACCAGAGCATGCCAGGCACTCCTGTCTTCCACTGCCTCCCGCAGTTTGGTCAAACTCATGTTAGTAGCTTCATGAACACTGTCCAACCATCTTGTCCTCTGTCGTCCCCTTCTCCACAATTTCTGGAGGGCTACACGTGTTATCCCACCCTTCAGAATTTGAGCATAACACAAACTCTGTGCAGCGCCTAAACTTTCCTCAAAACTCGAGAAAAAGTCTCCTGCGCTGAAATGAATACAGAATGCCAGTTTTTGCAATGAATTCTGTTGATGCTTTTTTTATGAGCCAGAAAAAGGCAGCCACAAATTTGAATTTCACGTTCTTGGCAACAGGAATGTAGTAACATTGCCGATTTGAAAGCTCTCATTTATTTCACTTTTCCTAACTGATGATCACAGCTGAGACTTTTAAAGAAATGATGGAAACAAACTTTCCATCCTTTTGCATACCCCCCTTATAGGGATGGCAAAGAGGCAAACCGGCCCCCCCTCTCCCGTCAATCACATACTTCCCTGTGTCCTTTCCAGCATGACTAGAAACATAGATTCTGGTGGAAAGGAACATAGCAAGCTGCCTTATTCTGACTCAGGCCATTGGAGCATCTATGTGATGGCCTGGGAATTGGATTCAGAGGCTGAACCTGAGGAATCCCAGCCTGCACAGTAGTGCCTGCCTCCAGGGCCGGCTGAGCCGGGGCTGGGGCTTGAACCTGAAGGGCCCTCACCTGTGCCGGATCCTCAGGAGCAGACACCAGCTGAATCTGCTCTGGCTCCAGAGGTGATCGAGGACCCATTGCCTGCAGGTGCACCTCTCTCAGCCCTCTCACGGCAAGGTGAGGTCGCCTCTGGGTCCAGTAACCCTCCAGCCTCTCCTGAGCTGCAGAGGCTCAGGGCAGAGAGGCGGAGGGAACTAACTTCTTTCAGGAGGAGTGCTTGCCTTAAGGCCAGGAGATGCGAGTCACCTGTGGACCGGGGCCGCCCTATGCCTCAGAGGAGATAAAGGCCATCCAGCCCAGTCCTAGGTTGCGGGAGCAACATCGTTGGCAACCTGTTCCTGCCGGCACCCTGTCCTGCTCTCCTACCAGAGTTCCTGACCACGCCTGACTCCTTGCTTGGGACCTCGCTTTGCCCCTGACGGACAGCCTCCATACCCTTGACCCAGGACCGGACTCAGACCACGCCGCACAGTAACCCTGCCCCCCCCCCCGGGACCAGCACAATGTAGCTGAATACTGCCCACACTGACTTGCAGAGGGTCTCCAGGTTTTCAGACAGGAGTCTCTCTCGACCTGACCTGGAAATGCCAGGGATTGAACTTGTAGCCTTTGGCAAGCAAAGCAGATGCTCTACCACTTAGCTACAGCCTTTCCGCCACAAGGCTGGATGTCTGGATCTGATCTCCGTGACATGAAAGCTGCTCGCATTTTCAAGATGCAGAGCAAAAGCAGATACAGTGGTACCTTGGTTCTCAATCTTATTCCATTCCGGAAGTCTGTTCCAAAACCAAAGCATTCCAAAACCAAGACATGCTTTCCCATAGAAAGCAATGCAAAACGAATTAATCTGTTCCAGACTTTTAAAAACAACCCCTAAAACAGCAATTTAACATGTATTTTACTATTTCACAAGACCATTGATCCATAAAATGAAAGCAATAATCAATGTACTGTACTATAAAATGAAGAAGACAGTATTGTAGATGATAAAAATTAAAATTATTATTATTTTCTTACCTGCGCTGATGATAGTCATTGTTTGGATGGGGGGTTTTTATTCATTTCCACAGTCACACAATCAATCAATCAATCAATCAATCAGTAGCTGAACTGGGTTCCACACAGTCACAAAAACAAATTAACCAAAAAAGCCTCAGAAACAAAAAGAACAAAATAAATAGCAAAAACAAAAGCACCAAACTTAATCCATTCCGGAAGTCCGTTTGACTTCCAAAATGTCCGAGAACCAAGGCGCAGCTTCTGATTGGTGCAGGCACCCCGGACACAGCTGTCAATGTTTTCCTTTTTTTAAGGGAAATTCCCTTATTCCAAATAGGATTCCTCACAATAAAAGGGAAAAGTTGACAGCTATGGCCCTGAAAACAATAGCCAACAGCCGCATCAGACATTCAGCTTCTGAAAAACGTTCCAAAACCGGAACACTTACTTCTGGGCATTTGAAAACCAAGGTACCACTGTACCGGCACTTCAACGGCTGTGGGACAGCTGCCAGGTTCAAGACCTGCAAACATTTTCATGTGACAACAAAGGGACAGTGGCCCAGTGGCTCCCTGTAAGCAATGCATCTTAGCACACGATCCCTTGCTAATGGGAACACATTGTTAGGAGAAGGAGCCAAGTTCAAGCCTGCAGATGTATCCGTCTTCTTCGTTCCTTTACCATTTAGAGGAAAATTATGAAACATTACCGCTGGGATTCTATTCTAAAGTCAGAGATGGACCCTTTACTGCTATTGGGGGGGTAGAGAGGGATTTTATCAGCAGGGTCTGCTTTAATCAAGGCATCAGCTGCCGTCTGTGTGGAGTGTGGAGTCCAGACCTCCGGGGCATCCTCATTATAAGCTAAAACGAGTTGTTTTGGCTCCATCTTGCCACCTTCCTTGAAAAATGAAATCTCAGAATAACAAAGCCCGATTCTGTTTGATTGAACGAAGAAACACAGGTTGCTGGAAGAGGAGGAGAAGCGGGGACGGGGGCAGCGGGATTTATTTCCAGCTCTTGAAATGTGGATTCGAATACGGCTAACCTCTATTGTTTTGATGTACATTCGCCTAGGAGCAAGGCGGGAACAAATTGGGCATGTTTATTTATTAAATCTCTACCCCACTCTTCTTCCCCAAAGGAGCCCTGGGAGGGAAACACGTCAGTGAGGAAGCAGTGCAATTAAAAAATAAAAAGCACATTGGAAAATACTAAAACTTCTAAAAACATGTTTTTAAGACACGCAAAGCAATCCGTTTCACCTTCTTTTGCTGCCTGCAATGCTGAAATGAAAGGAAGCAAGCTGCTCTCCAACAGCAGCAGCAACAACAAAGTTCTTTTAATGCAACAGTCGCGAAGAAACCATCTAGGCATTCAGATGCCAATGGACTCAAAGGTGTGCTAAAGGAGGGTGCAGAGATTATTGAGAAACTGGGTGAGTTATTTGCAACTGTCTCCACAATGGAAGGTGCAGGGCAAATTTCTGGGCCTGAAATAATAATAATAATAATAATAATAATAATAATAATAATAATAATAA
>JAXCMG010000038.1:0-66907 GCA_034642415.1 Podarcis siculus
AAAAAAAAAATGGATTAATTGCAGTTTCCGGGTCACCTTCAAATGTAGCCCCACGTAGAGTGCATTGCAGTAGTCCAAGCAGGAGATAACTAGAGCATGCACCACTCTGGCAAGACAGTCTGCAGACAGGTAAGGTCTCAGCCGGCATATCAGATGGAGCTGGTAGGCAGCTGCCCTGGACACAGAATTGACCTGTGCCTCCATGGACAGCTGTGAATCCAAAATGACTCCCAAGCTGCGCACCTGGTCCTTCAGGGGCACAGTTACCCCATTCAGGACCAGGGAGTCCTCCACACTAGCCTGCCACCTGTCCCCCCAAGAACAGTACTTCTGTCTTGTCAGGATTCAACCTCAATTGATTAGCTGCCATCCATCCTCCAACCTCCAACTAACATTCGGAGGAAGGGATACACCAAAGACTGCTCAGTTCCTTTTCTTGCAGTGGCTTAGCAAGCAGTCTTGCACATTGTGGAGTTTTGAGGGGACACAGAGACCTTTCATGGGTGCCATGGGAGGTACTGCTGGGCAAACTGGCCCCTGGGTGCCAGGGTTACGGCCCCTGATCTGAGGAGAAAAAGGACAGCTGGGTTCAGAAATTGCTCCACAATTACACAAACATCCAAGCAAGGATGTCTGAATGATTCAGCAAGCCTTTCGAAGTGTTGGCTCTATCATTTGAGGGGTGGGGAGCAATGGGTGCTAAAATTTGGTGCTCCACTTAAGGCAGCGGAATTATTTGGTTCAGCACCACATAAAACAAGATGCTGCACAAAACTCAATGCTCTGATCTGGTGGTGCTCCCTTGATGTCCTCTTGTCCTTTTGTACATTTTACTCTTACAACCACACCTTCCTTCCCCCGCTTTCAAGGAGGCTACACCTGAGCAGTGAGGGTACAAAATGACACATCGTATGAGCATCTGTAAATTTAGCCTCTCCTTCTCCTCTCTCTTCATCTTCATCTTCTTCATCTCTTCCTCCTCTCTGCTTTGGCTCTGACCATCTCAATTCAACCTGAGATGCTTTAGCCTTCTTCCTTTCTCATACGAAAGAGCTCCATGCAGAAGCAGAAGGCTAACTGCACTGAACTACATCCCCACAAACCAAAATATTGCAGTAAAATGTGCCCTCTGCCATTCTGATTCTTGCACTGAGCACTGAAACAGCTCCGCACGGGTGACATCGGAGAGTCGCAATTATACTTACTGAAATTAATTTTCTGTCAGGGATAGGGAAATCCTGACTCAGTAATCCTCACCTGCTGTGATTCAAAGGTGCATTCTGAATATTGACAACATTCCCACTTATTATGGATGGTTTATTTATTCTTTTAATTATATATATATATAGAGAGAGAGAGATCCAGCCTCACATTGTAAATAAGAATGAACAACAGAGCTAACATCATAAAAAGAACAACCCAAAGGAGCTAACATCAAAGCATTAATTTTTAAAAATATGTAGATCTGTGTTTAATGTTTTAATTTGCTGCAAGCCACCCAGTCAGTCAGATGGGCAGCATATCATCATCATCATTAGCTGGATCAACCAGAACTCTATGGTAAGGCCAGTCCTATCCTATGTCCAAAGGGCAAGAAAGCTAGAACCACCACTGATATTGACTGTAGCCTTAGGAACGTGTGTTTGAGCTTCCATTTCCCTCTTCCCTGCTCTTCCTTTTTCCTCAGATGCCATGTCTTTTCAGATGATGAGCCTAAGAGCAGGGACCATCTTGTTGGAGCGCCTTCTTTGGCCAATGGGTGGAGCTTAAAAGCTGTAAATCGACAAATCCATGTGACGTCATGGCACCAGGTACAATTAGGCTTGCGAAAAATGATGAAGGAGCATGCCCTAAGACTTCGTACATGCTTGGTATATGCAGTTTACTCCTCTGTTTATGCATCACCTGCTTTAACTCAGCCAGAAGAGAAACGGCAAGATGATGAACTGCCAGGCCATTTCTCCTAGCGCCATTCGAGATGGCAACACTTTGCAAAGTGTAGGTTGGAAACGGATTTGAATTATTAAAGAGAACACTGCTAAATCTACCTTTGAAGGGGGGGAGGGAGAGCGAAATATAAGGAATATTTCAGTACGTATATTGGTGGGATAAATCACAGCTAACAATACAGCAAGAGCTGCAGGCTACCAGTAAACTGAAATCCATACGATATTTGAAGCAAATGACCTGGAACCCAGCTTGGTATGAGGAATTATATTATTTACCACGTTGCGCTGAAGCAGGGAGGTCTGCATTCTGCTGTGGGGCCTGCGCTGCTCACCCCAAAACATGCCTTTGAGGAATCTCCGGTTCAGATAATTTGGGTCATAATATGCAATAAGAGTCTCACATATGGTTCCCGTTGAGCCTTTGGTGAAATGACAATTGCGAGTGTTCAGAATGTAGGGAACTGCATTGTACCAAGTTAGTCTATTTTGTCTCCCTAGACCAAGGCTTTTTCAATCTGAGGGCCACATTCGGTACTACGCAACCACATGGGGGCCACATGGCAGTGGTGGGCATGGCCAGAGGCAGAAGTGGGTGGGGCGATTAATGCAAATGTTACTTTTATACAGTAGGCTGGTTTCTATTCACTTTCACACACCCAACTCCAGCCAGGGAAACAAGAGTCATTATGAGCATTCAAGAACATGCTCCAGCCAGGCTCCTTTGCTTCAATTATTGTGTACAAAAATGTGTATGCAAGGGTAAAAAGACCCCTGACCATTAGGTCCAGTCGCGGACGACTCTGGAGTTGCAGTGCTCATCTCGCTTTATTGGCCGAGGGAGCCGGCATACAGCTTCCGGGTCATGTGGCCAGCATGACTAAGCCGCTTCTGGTGAACCAGAGCAGTGCACAGAAACACCGTTTACCTTCGCACCAGAGCGGTACCTATTTATCTACTTGCACTTTGACGTGCTTTCAAACTGCTAGATTGGCAGGAGCTGGGACCGAGCAATGGGAGCTCACCCCGTTGCGGGGATTCGAACCGCCGACCTTCTGATCAGCAAGTCCTAGGCTCTGTGGTTTAACCCACAGCGCCACCCGCCTCCCTAGTATGCAAGGGTAAAGTATGTCTAAAAATGCCTACCCCATTATGCTCACTTACCTGGGAGCAAGCCTCAAAGACCTCAGTGGGACTTACTTAGTAGATATGTGTATTTGCAATTTTTCATGCAAAAAAATAGAGCTTGTTTTTGCTTCATGTTGATTTCTGTACACATGCTCCGGAGGTCTTTGAGCCCAGAGATCAAAAGGCTGCTCCTTGCACTGAGAAGAAAACGTTCAGGAGATAGATTTGAAAGAAACAGAAACAGGGGGGTGTGCATCGAGCTGTCAGGTGGAGCACACACAAACACAAACACATATGGAATCCCAGATCCATTTCCCGAGATCCCTCAGATCTGAGAGGAACGGGAAAATGTAGGTCATCCCCATCAACCAGTTATTAGGTTATTGTCTTTGATCATGAGGAAAAAGCTGATAAGAATAGCTGTCAGGTATCATTTTATCACCCTGGCGAAGCCTGCAGATCTGCCACGGCAATCTGCACTCAGCACTCAGGTGCTGCCTTCCATTGATTCCATATTAGACCCACTTCTCTGGGAGTAAGCCCCACTGAACCTTACTTCTGAGCAGTTGCATGTAGGATTGCATTGTTGCATTTCTGCTTAGCTTAATCAGGCCAAAGACCCATCTAAGGCAACACGATGACCAAGTACAACAATGCAATATCAATATAAACTCTTTATATAATCTATGTGGAACATTGAACAATATGAAAAACCAAATAAACAGAATCTCATAAATCTCTGAAAGCCACAACATGTGCACTCTTGATGGATTCTCTTGAAAACGTAGAACCAAATAAACTTAAGTCTTATAAGTCTCTGAAAGTCTTTGTAGACTATGCCAGTCTCGAAAGATTCTTATCTCATGAAAAGAATACAGAAATGCTTCATAAACCCATCTATATGGTGAATGGAATTGTATAACAACAATATCTATGGAGCAGTGGTCATAAAGTTTCTGTATCCTTCTGCTGTGCTGAAGAAGAATTCCACGAAACAGTGAGTATATCCGGAATCACTGTTCACTACATCTGTTTGTGGACCACTTTGGCAGCATTGGACGTTATAAAACAAAGCTTTACGGCTTGTTTTCTCCAGATAAGAATCTGACCCATTGCTTCTTTCAGAGACTGTTCAATGTTCCGTATACTTTCCAACATGTGGTCGGAACTTGGAGCAAGTTCAGACACATCCATCCTCATGGATTACATGGAAAGAAGAGAGTGAGAGAAAGGAAGAGAAGCTGCTTCACTTCTTCCGTCACCGAGGTAAAGGGGCATGGCTTACCTGAGTCTAGGAACAGACCTCTCTGGTCTTAACCCCTTCATGCACTAACTAGCACTTCTACATAGTTATGCTTGGCTGCAATTTCCCACACCAGCAACTGGTATTCAGAAGCATCACTGCTTCCAACCTTGGAGGTAGGACATAACCATTCTCTGTTCATCTCATCTGACCTTTCAGCAAGTAGGAAACCTGGAGGATCTCCTCATCTGGGTGATCTTAGAGAACAGGGCAGCTTCATATGGGCAGAGTTGGTCCCTGTGGTATTCCCAAACTCTCTAGGACTTTACAGGTTAAGACCAGCACCTTGAATTGTGCTTTGAGATACATAGAAAACCACATGATTTGAGCTATATAATCCAGAGGGTGACAGTGCAATGCCTGTGAAATGTTTAAATAAATAACCTTTCAAAAAAAAATCCACAATACATTAGAGGTGCTTTGCTTGTCCTGTTCAGTTCCTTTTTGCACAGGCTCGGCCTCTCCTACATTGATGCCATAATTCCACGCCTCCCCCACCAAGCCATTTTGTGATGTCACTTCCTGCAGCCACCATTTTGTGATGGCACCCGCGGCACTTTCTCAACGAAAGGTTGGCAATCCGTGATGTGGTCCATGTGTGTCAGAAGCTGAGCTCCTGTGTTCTGGACACTCATCATCCCTAACCACTGGTCATACTGACCAGAGCTGATGGAAGATCCCACAATATCTGGAGGGCCACATATTACCTACCCCATGCTACATGGACAAAACAAGGTGGACCACCACAGGTTTCCAGCAAGTTGGCAGCTTCTCTTATAATATTGAAAATACCAGAGGAAAGTAGTTATGTGTCGATCCTATTGTACGCTTACATGGGCCGAGACGGATGGACCTCGTATATCACTCTGAAGAAAGGGTTTATTTCCAGCAGTAAATATGATGTTTGCGAAATGGGAAGAGGCTATTTCAGAGCTGTTACAAGACCACTGAATAATTGAATTATTACTCACGGGTGGCCAATGGAATTTGTTACCTGTAAGCTCCCACTGCCCTGAATCAAAGTAATTACACTCACAGTTTCACAAAGGTGAAATAATGGCACGGAGCTGTTCATGATGAAAAAGGCAATTGCAACAAAAAGGGGGTTTGGTAGAATAATGGCACCGAGGCAGAGGCTTTCTTGCCTCCTTCCTGGTTACTTTATTATATGGCTTAAATAGCTCATTCCATTTTGCTTCACTGGAGTGACAAATAAGAGCCCTGGGAAGTCCGTCTCTGGAGAAATGAGCGTGCCACGCTTAATGGAAAATAATGCACAGGTCGTTGTTTATATGCTCAAGCAAAGACGCATAACAAAGGGCTGGCGGATATGACTATGGCTTTCTCCAAAAGGGAGAAATCTTAATTGTTCTTTAATAATCCTAAAGAGGAACTCTCCTTGGGTGTGCCTTGCCTGTATACTGGAATGGCTTCTTCTGAGAAAGATGGATGCTGAAATGAGAGGATTTGCAGTAGGCTTGTGGCTCAGTTATAGAGCATGTGCTCCGTCTGCAGAAGGCCCTGGGTTCAATTTCTGGCATTTCCCAGGTAGGGAAGGTGTTCTGCCTTAAACAACAGAGAGCTGCTGCCAGTCAGTGCTGCCAGTACTAAGATAGATGGAGCAGTGTTCTGTCTTAGCGCAAGGCAGCTCCCTATATTTTGACAACTCTTACGATATGGTGAGCAAATTTGGCGTGTTGCTTCCTGAGATCAAGGAGCAAGTTTGGGTCTCTCTTTGGATTGATGCCTAATAATAATAATAATAATAATAATAATATATTGGGACAGTTTACAACAGTTATATATAAAGGCATCAAATAAAATTTAAAAAAACATTTATGTGTTTTCATTTTGTATTTCTATGTTGTAAAACGCCCTGTGATTGTCGGATGAAGGACGTTGTAAACATTAAAAAGTTTTTAAAATTGATTGAAGATGGCAGACAACCTTTCAAAACCATACTGATTTTAGCGATCGATTAAAAAACTCAACTGATTCTTTTTTTCCTGGTTTTTTTGGAATCCCCGAGCAATGCTGCCTAGCATATTATACAGAAAGCAGTATTAAACATTCTGCCCCTAAAGAACGTTGTATTTGAAGATGCTAATCGAAAAATGTCATACCCTCCAAGTGTCCTGATTTTCTAGGGACAGTCCTGGAATTACAGAAGCCATCCCGGTTTCTGATTTGATCCCAAAATGTCCCACTTGTCCTTTTAGGATATCCCTGTTTTCATTGGAGAAATATTGCTGGGGATGCAATAGGATGTCCCTATTTTCACCCGTGAAGTATTGGAGGGGATGGAATAGGATGTCCCTATTTTTATTGGGGAAATGTTGGAGGATATGAGACACATGCAGGAAATTCTGATGATGTTTCTGATGTCTAGCCGGACAGGACCGTAGATGAAGACTTGCAGAAGGGCTGTATGAAATCAATGGTGCAGTTCAGAAAGTTTAAGCTCAGTATTTAAAGGTCTTGTGCTCCACCTCTTTGGGTAGCACTGCAAATAAAGCCTTTTTCACACTTGTTCCATGCCCAGAAAGCACGGATCCTAGTGGTTTTCCCCTTGGCTCCTTCCTTTCCCAGGGAAAACCCTATTCTTTAGCTCTAAATCACAGCAAACATCATTCCAGAGAAAACCCAAATTGCTGTTTGCTCTGACTGAGTGCTAAAGAATAGTTTTCCCTGGGAGGAAACAGCAGGACAAGAGAAAGTATGGCTAAGCCCTTATTGCACTTCTATCAAAATGTAGTAGGCCAACCATTTGGGGCCACTTCAGCTCATTCTGCTGAATCGGGGCCCTTGACATCTGCCCCCAAAGTCCTTCCCCAAAGGTTGTTGTTGTTTAGTCGTTTAGTCGTGTCCGACTCTTCGTAACCCCATGGACCAGAGCATGCCAGGCACTCCTGTCTTCCACTGCCTCCCGCAATTTGGTCAAACTCATGCTGGTAGCTTCGAGAACACTGTCCAACCATCTCGTCCTCTGCCTTCCCCTTCTTCTTGTGCCCTCCATCTTTCCCAACATCAGGGTCTTTTCCAGGGAGTCTTCTCTTCTCATGAGGTGGCCAAAGTATCGGAGCCTCAGCTTCAGGATCTGTCCTTCCAGTGAGCACTCAGGGCTGATTTCCTTCAGAATGGATAGGTTTGATCTTCTTGCAGTTCATGGGACTCTCAAGAGTCTCCTCCAGCACCATAATTCAAAAGCTTCCATTCTTTGGCGATCAGCCTTCTTTCTGGTCCAGCTCTCACTTCCATACATCACTACTGGGAAAACCATAGCTTGAACTATACGGACCTTTCTTGGCAAGGTGATGTCTCTGCTTTTTAAGATACTGTCTAGGTTTGTCATCACTTTTCTCCCAAGAAGCAGGCGTCTTTTAATTTCATGACTGCTGTCACCATCTGCAGTGATCATGGAGCCCAAGAAAGTAAAATCTTTCCCCAAAGGTGCCACTGCCCAAAGCAATCACTCTTTACACTTTGCATAAAACCATTGTCTCTTATCAACATTCACATCCCTCTCTAAAAAACGAATTCACGAACGATGAACTGCTCTTCGTCATCCAGACGCGTACGAAATCAGAAATTTCATTGGGGCTTAAATTGCGTCCAAATATATTAAATAAATGAGAGCCGCATAGGAAGGGAGCTGTAATGAAGAACACATTCTTAAGGAGGGAAATATATATAAAAAACTTCTATTCTTATGATGATAACTCTGTTTCCCAGACAGCCGGGATACACATTATTATTATTATTTTGCAAATTGCCATCCTGGATCTAATTTATGATGAGATAGGTTTTGCCAGGAAGGATGTAAGGAGCAAACTTTCTTTTGTGCTAACATTAATCCCTTCATTACATTGCACTGTTTTCTTGCTTGTTCCCTGGGGAACTGCTATATATATATATATATATATATATATATATATGCGCGCAAACAAGAAAAGAATAAATCTCTTTGATTTGGAATCCTCTGGTAATTGCAAAGGGCAAGTGCTGTCTGTTACACTTGCAGCCTGGCCCTGTTACCTGTACATTTTAATGAGGTTGTGGATGACCTAGAGCGGGGGAAACTGCCCTTCAGAATTTTTGGAGGCTCGGTTTTAAAACAGAAAGTCAGGCAGAGATGCGTTAAGGATGGAACTGCGTGGCTTGCAGGCAAAATAGTCGCCCTGTATTCTAAATCTGGTTCTGTTCTCTGAGCGCCAGTCCTTATGCAGTCAAATGGGCAACAGCTGCGCAGAAGAGGAAACTGCGGGCGCCCAACAACCCTGATATTTGCAGAAGTGCCTTAAAAAAATCATTAGTGGGAAAAATAATTAAAGGGGGGGGAGACAATTTAATGAGGACCCAAATGTGCTGAGTGTCCACAGGCTGCTGACTGACTGTTCAGGGAAATGGAGGAGTAGGATGGGGGGAGTGGAGAGGCTGGAATTGTAAACGGCAGATTTTCACGCTGCTACACTTTGCCTTGCAGAGCTCACTAGTGCAGAGCTCCACATGCACAGGTCCATCTAAAGCAGGCACCCCCAAACTCGGCCCTCCAGATGTGTTGGGACTACAATTCCCATCATCCCTGACCACTGGTCCTGTTAGCTAGGGATGATGGGAGTTGTAGTCCCGAAACATCTGGAGGGCCGAGTTTGGGGGTGCAAAAGCACAGCTGGGTGCATAGCACAGAGAGACAGTGCCAGATTTATGTATAAGCTAAACAAGCTATAGCCTAGGGCCCCACTCTCTTAGGGGGCCCCCAAAAAATTTAAAGGGAAAAAACTCTGGATGTACATTTCCAAAATATAAGATAAAAAACAAATTAAATAAAACCTACATACAGCAACAGGGTTTTGTGTTGTGTAGGCTCCTATGATGTAAGTAATGGGCCCCGCCTGCTAGCCTGCTCCCTAAAATACCACTGGTTTGCTCATTTCTATATATAGGGTGCCTACATTCTGCATGGACTGGTTGCATGGCAACATGTTCAAATGGCTTTAGATACCTATTAGGTCCATAAATCACCATATAGCATATACTCAACACAAAAAACAGTAGCAGTTTGTTGTTGACAAAGGACATCTGGACATTTAAAGGGCCCCATTACCTTCAGTAGCTTAGGGCCTCATCAAACCTAAATCCAGCCCTGCATAGAGAGACAGCGCGGTGTAGTGGTTGGAGTCTTAGACTAAGAGCCTGGGAGATCAGGGTTCGAATCCCTAGCCAGTCATTTGCCTCAAGTTCTACAGATCTCTTTCCCCACCCTAAGGTGGAATCTAGAAACCTATTTTTAAAATGCTGTGAAAATGCTTTTTTTAAAAAAAAAGTTTTAAAAATATATATTGAATTTGCCATGAGCTCACCATCGCCACCTAGTGTCACATTTGTATAATGCACTTAAGAGGCACCTAAAAGGTTACATTTGCAGCTGTATAGCTGAGTCCTAAGTCCAAATAGTAATTCACGATCACTGGGAGGTTTTATAATTTTAACATGGTAGCTTCATCTTTCCTCGTGAGTTGAACAGTTTATTTGTGGTTGGTGTCAGCTTTGTCTGTTTCTGCTGGTTTGGGATTTTAGTGTGAAACTTTACCATGTAGCCGACATGCTTTGAATCTCGCTTCATGCTCATTTTCTGTGTACCACCTGAGAATTTGCACCAGGAGCAGACGAAGCAGCTATAAGTAATAACTAAGTGGCAAAAACAAATCGTAAAGTACAATTCCTTCCTTTCAGATGGAGGGGAACCCAGCACACAGTTCTCTCTCTCTCTCTCTCTCTCTCTCTCTCTCTATATATATATATATATTCTCCATGATTTCAATTAACTGGAGCTGTCTCTCCAAAATCCCTTAGCAAATTCGACACACTCAGAACCGAAAAAGACCCCCGGAGTGAATTCATAATTCACGTGTCAGAGAGACTTGGCTCATGCAGGAGGATAGTGAGAATTCCTCAGCTAATGAAATTTTATATGAGGTCTTCTTTCAGTTTAACTAATATGCCAGTTTATGCTGCTAGAAATGGCCACAGGGATTCAGGGATATAGGTGGCAACTCAGTCTAATGACAGTAAGGAAATTGATTTTCTTTTTAATGCCACATGGAAACAAAGAATTTCAAGTATGTCGTTCGCTATGGGAAGAATTCCCACATTCATGATTCAAACAGGTGACAACATACATTCCCTTTAATCACTGGACACGTCTAATTTTTTTGAAAAAAGTCTCTTTTGGTCATTTGTTGGGTGCAGTGGGTGGACCACAATAAAACATTCTCAGAAGATTTGGCTGGGGTGGGGGGAAACATCTCTGGAATTTTTGAGAGGGGGTTGCGACTTCCTCTCTCAAGTAGGAATTTACTATTTCCTTGGTGAGATGGGGCAGTTTTTCCTTGCAGGCATTAACCAGCAAGGCAAGGCAAAAGCTTAAGCCGGGCATAGGCAAACTCAGCCCTCCAGATGTTTTGGGACTACAACTCCCATCATCCCTGACAATTGGTCCTGTTAGCTAGGGATGATGGGAGTTGTAGTCCCCAAACATCTGGAGGGCCGAGTTTGCCTATGCCTGGTTTAAGCAGTGTCTAAGATGAGGGACACGGGTGGCACTGTGGGTTAAACCACAGAGCCTAGGACTTGCCAATCAGAAGGTCAGCGGTTCAAATCCCCGTGACGGGGTCAGCTCCCGTTGCTCGGTCCCTGCTCCTGCCAACCTAGCAATTCAAAAGCATGTCAAAGTGCTAGTAGATAAATAGGTACCGCTCCAGCAGGAAGGTAAACGGTGTTTCCGTGCACTGCTCTGGTTCGCCAGAGGCGGCTTAGTCATGCTGGCCACATGACCCGGAAGCTGTACACCGGCTTCCTCGGCCAATAAAGTGAGATGAGCACCACAACCCCAGAGTCGGTCACAACTGGACCTAATGGTCAGGGGTCCCTTTACCTTTAAGACAACAGAAACCATATCACTTTAACTAATCTCAACTTATAGGGTGCTAGGGAGGAGAAGGCACACACTAAGGGAGAGGGCAGCGAACATGGTGCCCTCAGTTGGTGCAATTTGGTGATACGGGTGAAATTGCACTAACTTCTTGGTCGGCGTCTGGAGTTGCCCATCTCTCATGTCTGAATTCTGTTCAGGGTTAGCACGGCAGCTGGGATGTTAGAAACAGCTCAAGGTTAAAGGCTTCTGGTATTACTCATCCACCCTCCCTTCCTCTAAGGAATATGTGTATGTATATTAGCAGTTATAAAGCCAAGGCTGCAGTTCAGCTGTGATTACAGGAAGCCCAAACTTAGCATCGCTCTTGCATTACTGAGCTGTGCAGTATGCACAACTGTGGATAGGACTGAGCTGGATCTCTCTGTGTCGTTGAATCTCTGCCTCTAAGACCAGAGAGAATAGTAGAATAGTTCGTGAGGCACCAGCATCTTTTAAGTTCAGGCAGTGTGTGGACTTGTCGGGTGCTTTGAGCCAATGAACACTTTACGTTGAACTGTGGAGGCAAGGAGTTTTCTTAATCGTCAACCCTGGAAAAGCTACCAACTGCAGGGGAAGAAGACCCTGATGTTCAGCTGGACTACTTTGCCAGAGCTGTGCATACTTTGCTGCTCACATTGGTCCAGGTGTGATAACATATTGCTAAAAGGTAAAAGGACCCTTGACCATTAGGTCCAGTCGTGGCTGACTCGTGGCTTTATTGGCCGAGGGAGCCGGCGTACAGTTTCCAGGTCATGTGGCCAGCATGACTAAGCCACTTCCGGCGAACCAGAGCAGCGCACGGAAACGCCGTTTACCTTCCCGCAGGAGTGGTACCTATTTATCTGCTTGCACTTGGACGTGCTTTTGAACTGCTAGGTTGGCAGGAGCAGGGACCGAGCAATGGGAGCTCACCCTGTTGCGGGGATTCGAACCGCCAACCTTCTGATCAGCAAGTCCTGGGCTCTATGGTTTAACTCACAGTGCCACCCACATCTCTTAACATATTGCTACCACCCTCCAAATTAGCCCCAGGCAGGGTAGCCAATAATCAATGGAAATTGTAGTCTATTGACATCTGAGAGCATCACATTCACTTCCCTTACCCTAAGGCCACTTAAGACTTACTTATTGGTATTCTTTATATTTTATTGCATTGCATTTCTATCCAGTGGCATAGCGTGGGTTGCCAGTGCCCAGGGCCATATGGAGGGGTGGGTGGGAGGAAGGGAAACAGCCGGAGTATGCGTGTGCATTCAACAGCCTAACAGCATCCACATCACCCAGGAGTTGGCAGCCACAGACATTTTAAAAAAAGAAGAGGTGTTTCATTGTCTGGAGAGGTCACTTCCTGGTTCACATGCAGAAACCCTTTTCAATGAAACCCAGTGACAGAAGCACACAGCTGTATTGAGGTAGCACCAGGTGTTGAAATTGTGCACCCCTAACAATTTTGCACCTGGGACAACTGCCCCTGTGCCCCGCACATTACACCACTGTTTCTATCCTTCCTTTTTCTCCAAGTTGGCAGACATGGTTCTCCCCTTCCTCATTTAATCTCCAAAACAACGCTGTCAGGTAGGTTAGGCTGAGAGGTAGTGACTGGCCTAAAGTCGCCCAAAGAGCTTTATGGCTAAGTGGCGATTTGAACCCAGATCTCCCAGGTCCTAGTTCGACATTCAACACTAGCTTTCTCTTTATTACATTCATATTTCACCTTTATTCTAATAATAATAATAATAATAATTTATTTATATCCCGCCCTCCCCAGCCAAAGCCGGGCTCACAGTGGTTAACAACAATAAAAGTAACACAGTTTACATAAAATCACAATCAGTTAATTAAAATACATGCTAAAATCAATTCATTCTAAAATCAATTCAGAATCAAATTAATGGCAACTATTGGGCTAGAGTTCTATGAGGATTACCAAAGGAGGGGGTCAGACTGTGCCTTGGCCAAAGGCCTGGTGGCACAGCTCTGTCTTGGAGGCCCTGCGGAAAGATGTCAAGTCCCGCAGGGCCCTAGTCTCTTGTGACAGAGCGTTCCACCAGATTGGGACCACGGCCAAAAAAGCCCTGGCTCTGGTTGAGGCCAGCCTAACCTCGCTGTGGCCCAGGATCTCCAATATGCTTTTATTTGAAGACTGTAAGGTCCTCCGTGGGACATACCAGGAGAGGTGGTCCCGTGGGTATGAGGGTCCTAGGCCGTATACGGCTTTAAAGGTTAAAACCAGCACCTTAAACCTGATCCTGTACTTGAGCTGGTCTACATGGTTCCCCTACCCCAATCTTATCCTCACCACAACATAGATACACAGTGGCTGTCTCAAAATCACTCGCTGAGCTTCATGGCGAGCCTGGATTTGAACTCTGGTCTCCCAGGTCCTAGCCTGACACTCTAACCATTGCACTAGACTGGCTTACACTATCGCTAGCTCACTCTGCAGGCATGAATGCAGGGCTGAGAAGTTGCAGCCCTCCAGAGGTTGTTAGACTCTAGCTCCCATCAGCACCAGCCAATGTGGTCTGGGATGATGGGAGTACAACAACACATGGGAGGGTCACATGTCACCCATCCCTGCTTTAAAGAGAGAAGCAGACAGGCTTGAAAATAAGGGGGTGGGATCAGAGTCAATACAGTGGTACCTCGGGTTACATACACTTCAGGTTACAGACCAGAAATAGTACCTTGGGTTAAGAACTTTGCTTCAGGATGAGAACAGAAATCGTGCTCTGGCGGTGCGACAGCAGTGGGAGGCCCCATTAGCTAAAGTGCTGCTTCAGGTTAAGAACAGTTTCAGGTTAAGAACAGACCTCCAGAACGAATTAAGTACGTAACCAGAGGTACCACTGTGGTTTGATGGGTCCCATTGGCCAAGCAAATTGAAACCAGAAAACCTGAAGGATAGACACCCAGGACTACGTCCCCTTTAGGCTCACTGATAAGGAACCAGAGTGGTAGCATCCAAGAAAAGGAACGAAAAGGAGAGATTGCTTCAGGTGCAAAAAGCAATTTGCAGCTTGACATCTGCATTCTGTTTCTTTTCTGTTTTCCTTTTAAAGGGCCTGACAGCAGAGAGAAACCGAGGAGAAGACAAGCATTGTGCTTTATTTAGATATGTACCGCACAGGCTGTTTCGAATGCATAAGCCAATTATATGGGAACACCTGGAGTGGGTTGTATGAAGAGATGCTTAGGTAAATATCCAGCCAGGATATATATTGCACAAGGCAATGGAGATACTATAAAGCGAGGATCACGGGAGGTTGGCCCTGAGCCATCGCTTGCCATTTCGGCGTGCTGACATTCCCTATCCCTAACAATGCCACTGAAGCACAAAGGCGGTGTCCCCCCTCTCCTTTCGCTGACAATTTAATAAATGCCAGTGTGAGAAGCAAAGGCAGCACTGATCCAGACAAGACGGTCTCTGTGCTGCAGCGATAAACACAAGAATGGTGGAGTTTGTCAGGGCCTCAGACAGTCAGGCATCTTGAAAAAGATAAAGGAATGATTTTTGCACACAAAAGGAGAGAGAGTTTTTAACATGGCAAATACGAAGGAGAACAATTTCCTGATCCATACCCTCCAACATCTCTCCGATGAAAATAGGGACATCATCATCATCATCATAATTTGTCAGGACATGACTAAACGACTAAACAACAACAACAAGGACTGTGCAGAAGGAGGAGCGAAGGGGATCAATAGGCCCCCTTGACTTTCCTTCCTCGTGCTCTTCTTGGTGGCCTTTGAAGATACCCAGTTGTGAAGAACACTTGGAGATTTATTTCATGTTAATCACCATCAGTGGGTTTTTAATTTTATTTTCCTTAATGAACACATTACGCTTAATGTTTTCGGTGCTAAATGTACCAGGGCTCCACAAAACAACCAGGGCATGCCATGCAGTTGAGTTCATGATAATCGGCAAAAAAATTCCACCCATTCCTATAATGAACTTAATGGTGGGTGAACAATTACTCTTGGTTATTTGTGGGGGACATGTTTGGATTTGTTCTTCTGACAAATGAGTTGATCTGGGATGCTTTGACAAGCAATGCTTCTGTTCCAGATGCAAGGACAGATGCAGTGAAAATACCCCCGCTGGGGCCAGCGACAGTGCAAAAATGTTGCATTCACCCTTGGCATATCTGGCTACCTAGGTATTACTGGAAGGACAGATCCTGAAGCTGAGGCTCCAATACTTTGGCCACCTCATGAGAAGACTCCCTGGAAAAGACCCTGATGTTAGGAAAGACGGAGGGCAGAAGAAGGGGACGACAGAGGACGAGATGGTTGAACAGTGTTCTCGAAGCTACCAGCATGAGTTTGACCAAACTGCAGGAGGCAGTGGAAGACAGGAGTGCCTGGCGTGCTCTGGTCCATGGGGTCACGAAGAGTCGGACACAACTATACAACTAAACAACAACTCCAGTGTGAAAGAGTTTAGGAAAACTATAACTGGGTTCCACAGATCTTGGCTGGATGTTGTAGCCAATCTTTGTTTCCAATAGCCAGCAAGGCTTGGCTGTCTCACTTCCTGCACCCCGGAGAGAACACATTTTATTTTATTAAGGTAATACTTCCCTTATCTTCTTGCATGCATCCCTCAGCATGTAGTGCAAGATAACGTTCTTATCTTTTAAAAAAAATATATTTATAATTTTCAGTTATATACATTTCAATAGTTTTACAATCATTTTAATATTTCAAAACTCCCTTCCCCCTCATTCTGCGGTTCCTCAAATTTATTCTTTGAACTTCCTGCATGTTCCAAATTTATTCATCTACTTTAAATATATACTCTTATAAAACTGCAGGTTATTACAATAATCCTTCCAGTGTCCTTGTCTGTTTACAGCTTGTTTGTAAATATCCCATAAACCATTTCCATTCTTTTATAAAAAGTTTGTTATCTTGATTTCTTATTTTTCCGGTAAGTTTTGCCATTTCTACATAGTCCATCAGTTTTTGTATCCATTCTTCTTTCAGCTTACTTTCTCCTTCTTTCCATTTTTGGGCAAATAACATTCTTCCCGCTGTGGTCAGGTACATGAATAAATTTCTATACAGTTTGGGTAGTTCTGCCCCTATAATCTTCCCAAAAAGAAGATACCGTACCTTTCACAAGCAAATAACCCACAACTTGCATGGGTGATTAAACCGGGGACTTAAATGATAATTGCCTTCTTCCCATGATAAGCTCTTGGAGGAAAAGGGAACAATTTAGTGCTGCCGTTTAGTGCGGCAAAGATGCTTGGCAAATTTATTAATGCTTTGGAAACAGATAATCAATCCTCCAGGTCAGAGATGAAAGGGGCTGGTAGCAGGGCTTAAGATGAAAACCTTGAGGAGGTCACTTAGTATTGGCTGAGAATTATGTGGCCTCACTTCCTCCAGATGAAAGTTCTGTCATTCCGATGAATGCTTTTTAATCTTTACCCTCAACCTCATTTAACTAAAAAGTCTTGTAAACTGAGGAAAGGGAATTAACCCCCCCCGCCACCGCCACCTTGGCTGTCATAACTGATGCGCTTTCCTGCGAAATATCGGCTTGCTTTGCATTCATAAATAGCAACCAGCCTGGTAGAAGGACTTGCTATTCAATCCCATGGAACAGGAGTGGGGGAGCCTATGGACTTGCAGATGTTTTGCTGGACTGCAGCACCCCACCGTTCCTGGCCGTTGACTGTACTGGATTGGGCAGCTTGGAGTTGGAGTTCAGCAACATCTGGAAGGCTGCAGGTTCCTCATTCCAGCTGCAGGATCGATGAGGGCTGGTAAAAGAAAGGACTTCTTCATGTAGTGCATGGTTAAACTATGGAACTCACTGCCACAGGAAAAAGTGATGGCCACTAACTGGGATAATAAGAATAAGAATAATTTATTATTTTTAACCTGCCCATCTGGCTGGGATTCCCCAGCCACTCTGGGCGGCTCCCAATCAAATATTAAAAACACAATACAGCATTAAACATTAAATACTTCCCTAAACAGGGCTGCCTTCAGATGTCTTCTAAAAGTCTGGTAGTTGTTGTTCTCTTTGACATCTGGTGGGAGGGCGTTCCACAGGGCAGGCGCCACTACCAAGAAGGTCCTCTGCCTGGTTCCCTGCAACCTCACTTCTCGCAGTGAGGGAACCGCCAGAAGGCCCTCAGAGCTGGACATCAGTGTCTGGGCTGGACGATGGGGGTGGAGACTCTCTGAAATATACTTGGAGTCGAGAGTGGATTTCATGCTCTTTATTCAGCTCATAGTGATGAGGAGGAATGAAAGTTCCCTCCAAAGTATCTGCTTTATATACATTATTTACACAATGGGCTGCACGTGATTGGCTAATTCCGGGATTCTCCTGTAAGCCAATCAGGTTGTGGATTCACTTCCATCTGGAGCTGGATTAGGTGGCTCCTGCGGACCAATCAGACTGCTGCATTGTTCTAGGACCAATCAGACTGCTGCATTTTGGATCCTATTCAACTCGGTACATAACACTCTCCTTCAGGTATACTGGGCTGAGGCTGTTTAGGGCTTTCAAGGTCAGCACCAACACTTTGAATTGTGCTCAGAAACGTACTGAAAGGATTGGAGAGCAGGGAATGATGGGAGTGGCCTCTGCCAGAGTCTGTGGAGAGCTGCCATCAGTCAGGGAAGACAACAGCGGTGGCTGCTGCCCATTGAGACTGGTGAGGCAGAAGGACCAACCGTACATAGGTGGAGCCAGAACCAGTGGCAAGTGGAGCCAACTTCAGTCTTGCCCGCATCCTTTCCTTGGAAACAAAGTGAATCTGGTTCTAAATGGAAGGCTACCAAAGGACTATCTAGGTACAAGCTGTTTTTTGGTCATGGGAAGAAGAGCACTGCATTGAGCCACCCTCTGTGCAAGTCAAACACCGTCATTGCACATTTGATCCAGGGTGTAGCCCTGGGAACCAATGTAGGTCTTTCAGGACCGGTGTTATATGGTCTCGGCAGCTGCTCCCAGGCACCAGTCTAGCTGCCGCATTCTGGATGTTGTAGTTTCGGGGTCACCTTCAAAGGTAGCATCATGTAGAGTGTGGCTTTAAAAGAGGATTGGATAAGTTCACAGTAGAAGGTAAAGGGACCCGTGACCATTAGGTCTAGTCGTGACCAACTCTGGGGTTGCGGCGCTCATCTTGCTTTATTGGCCAAGGGAGCTGGCGAACAGCTTCCAGGTCAAGTGGCCAGCATGACTAAGCCGCTTCTGGTGAACCAGAGCAGCGCACAGAAATGCCGTTTACCTTCCCGCCAGAGAGGTACTTATTTATCTACTTGCACTTTGAGGTGCTTTCGAACTGCTAGGTTGGCAGGAGCTGGAACCGAGCAACGGGAGCTCATCCCATCGCAGGGATTCGAACCACCGACCTTCTGATCGGCAACCCCTAGGCTCTGTGGTTTAACCCACAGCACCACCAGCATCCCTTGAAGTTCTTGGAGGTTGGGGCTATTCATGACTGCTATGGACGGAAGCAGTAATGCTTCTGAATACCAGTTGCTGGAGAACACAGGAGTGTGTTATTGTACTCAGTTCCTTCTTCTGGGTTTCCCTCAGGCATCTGGTTGGCCGCTGTGAGTATAGGGCCTTCTGGGTGGTGGCCCTGTGGAACGCCCTCCCACCAGATGTCAAAGAGAACAACAACTACCAGACTTTTAGAAGACATTTGAAGGCAGCCCTGCTTAGGGAAGCTTTTAATGTTTGATGCATTCCTGTATTTTAATACTTTGTTGGAAACTGCCCAGAGTGGCTGGGGAAGCCCAGCCAGATGGGCAGGGTATAAATAAATTGTTGTTCTTGTTGTTTGCTGGACTGGATGGGCCGCTGGCCTGATCCTGCAGGCTCTTCTTGTGTCCTTAAGGAGGAATGATGAAAGAACTTGATCCTCATGCCTGCATGCTGCTGCACATCTTTCTCTGAGGGCGCATGGTGTGTCTGAACCCAGAAGACTGCAAGACACCAAGTCATACTGAGTCTCTGGCTTTACGCTTTCTCTCCATAAGTCCTATCAGCTCAATCATCTCCCCTCTCTGTTTTATTCATCATATGCCTAACAAGAGACACAAGGGCGGAGGCTCGGGCTGGGGGGGGGGGGGGGGAGAAGGAAGGGAGAAAACTGATTGCGACTGAAAACAGATAACTGAGCCATATATATTATGCATTATTTTTAGAAGGGGAGAAAGATTGCACGAGAAATCTTCACTTTCATGGCATTCCAAGCAGACAGTGGCAATTTGCTTCTGAGGCTACCTGCATTCTTTAGTTAACAATGGCTGTAGATTAAAGACTATTTACAGGCTCGGTATATATTGCCGTGGTTGGTGGAAAGGAGGACAGAATAAATTATGGGCTACAGCGAATCGTGTGGAAAACTGGCTCTCTTATGTTTAAGGCCGTCATTTCTTTCAGAATAGCCTTTGGGAGCAGCGACGGACTAAACTAAAAAGAAGACCTCTGTGAGATTTATAAGGCTGATAGAGAAAAGGATTGCCAGCTTCCTTCTCCCACCTGTGTGACTGTGCCACACCTAAGCATCCTTGTGACAAGCACAGGTTCAAGGGGAAAGGGTTGTCCAGGACTGAGGTACAGTCGTGGGAAAAAGCTTCCCCTATCCACATAAACACACATAAAGCTTATTTTCATTTTTTTAATTTACTACGTTCATATCCCACCTTTTTCTCCAAAGAGCTCAAGGTGGTGTACATTGTTCTCCTCTCCTTATTTAATCCACAAAACAACCCTATGTGGTAGGTTACCCAGTCAGCTTCATGGCTGAGTGGGGATTTGAACCCTGGTTTCGCAGACCCTAGTCCAACTCTCAAACCGCTACACCACACCAGCTCTCGGTTGTCCGTCTCATCTTACCAAGTAGAAAGGAGAATTGAGGTTTCCTGGGGAAATAAGGTAAGGGCAAGCATGCTGGATCACATCTCATGGTGACCGGTCCATTAGCAGGACCAGCCCACCCATGAGGCAATCTAAAGCAGTCGCCTCAGGCGGCAGAATTTCATGAGACAGTGCCCTTGTCTGCCGCTGCCACTGCCATAGAAGCAAGTAGAAGTGGCGGTGGCCGCTGCCAAGATCTCACGAGAGTTCCATGAGATCTCACAAGATCTTCTGAGATCTTGGCAGCCCCAGTAAGTGAGCCATCAGAGGGGAGAGGGGGCACCTTCCCATTCTCCACCCCTGAGCAACCTCTTTCCCCATCACCAGATCTGCTCCAGAGGGTTGGGGGAAAACCTTGAACAGGGGGAGACACAGGGTGGGGGGAAAATGTTCAATTGTCCAAGGAGACTTCCTTATTCTGACAGAACATTTGCTGTTGTGCCACATTCAATACAACCCCCAGTATCTTCAAATTTCACTATTAGATTTTTTGGAAAAAAGAACAACAAGCCTCAATTTATTTCTCCTAAGGAACCTGCCATTTTCCAAACAGCGGTCACTAATCTCATCTAGCGCTTTGAAACCGCAGTATCCAGCTATCGTTTGGCTAATCTCAATTTCCAAGCTAGCATGTCCTCTATCATCTCCGACAAAGATGTTCAGGCCGGATTAAATCTGACAGGTCAGCATCAGGCAATTTGTGCTGGCCTCACATGTGGCTTTCTCATTTATTTAATTTTTTTATTATTTTCAGATACGGCCTCACTCCCGGGGCCTTCACATCGTTTAGCGTTCAAACGCAGATACCTAAGAGCAAGGGGAATGTGTTTGAAGAAGGAGGAAAATCTGTTGTCTGGTGTATGTTACTCTTCCTTCTTGTTAAACTCCCCCCCCCCTCCTGAAAAGCAAAAGTGAAACATATCTGCAGTGCCACCTCTTGGTTATTTGAAGAGCATTTCCAGGGAAAATGCAATTTTGCAGGGGCTTTGTGGACACACAGGCAAACACATACACAAATATAACAATCTTATTTTAATACACAAATGGCACAGAATGTCTGCCTGACAAAGTGAAAGATGGACTTATTTAATAGACAGAAACCAATTTCCAAGGCTGTGGGGTTGCTGTGTTTCCCTTTGCTCAGACAGTATCAAAGTATCAAGCAATCCCGTAGACTGGGAAATTATTTTCACAGCTTGGTTCCCCAGGTGTTATGCGCCTGATCCCACGGCCTATAGATTCTCTGCACACCCCAAGACCGGCCCTATCATTAGACAGCATGATGAAGAAATGGGCTTTAAAGAACCTGCAAATCGGTTGATCAATGGTGCCCACAAAGCCCCTTTCAAAGTACAGGGCAACACAGTGCTCTGAAATTGGCTTCTGAAGATGACTGGAACCACTATTTTCTAATCCAGTTGTTGGATCGTCAGACGCCCAGTTCGAAATGCTGAGGAAAATAGCAGGAAAGGTCACCCAGTCCCATTACAACATCAGGTGACTGACAGGTGGGGAGCTTCACTTGCCTGCCAGATGTGGCCAGCGAGGGGCAGGCCTCTCACCCCTGGTGTAGGGCAACACTGGGCTAGCTGGACCAATGGTCAGACTTCCTATGCAAAGTTCTCCAGGGAGGAACCAGTGGTGATCACCAGGTTTAGCTCTAGGTTTTGGAGGGTCCTTGGGCATGATGCCCTCCACAGCATCCCCTTCTTCAGTGAGTCTACCTCCTCACTCCAGCAAGTGCAGAGAACTTGTCAGTGCATCTGTGTTGGGGTTACGGACCCTTCACTGGCCTAGTGGTGTGGTGTGGCAGTTAGAGGGAGGCCAGGCCTATTCACTGCCTCTCAGCCTAAAATACCTTACAGGGTAGCTGTCTACCAACTCCATCTGGTATGACAGCTGATACCCTACCTGCCCATGCCCTGTCTCACCAGAGTGGTGAATGCTCTGGTTATCTCCCGCTTGGACTACTGCAATGTGCTCTTTGTGGGGCTACTTTTGAAGATGACTTGGGAACTATAACAAATCCAGAATGCAGCTGCCAGATTGGTGTCTGGGAACGGCCACCAGGACCATATAACACTAGTCCTAAAATACCTACATTGACTCAATGTACATTCAGAGCACAATTCCAAGTCCTGGTGCTGACCTTTAAAGCCCTAAAAGGCTTTGGCTCTGTATACCTGAAGGAATATCTTCACCTCCATCGTCCAACCTGGACACTGAGGTCAAGCTCCAAGGGCCTTCTGGCGGTTCCCTCACTGCAAGAAGTGAGGTTACAGGGAACCAGGCAGAGGGCCTTCTTGGTAGTGGTGCCCGTCCTGTGGAACACCCTCCAGTCAGGTGTCAATGAAATAAACAACTACAGTGGTACCTGGGCTCTCAAACTTAATCCATTCTGGAAGTCGGTTCCAAACCAACGCGTTCCAAAACCAAGGCACGCTTTCCCATAGAAAGTAATGTAAAATGGATTAATCTTTTCCAGACTTTTAAAAACAACCCCTAAAACAGCAATTTAACATGAATTTTATTATCTAATGAGACCATTGATCCATAAAATGAAAGCAATGAACAATGTACTGCAGTCACACAATCAATCAGTCAGTAGCTGAATTGGGTTCCACACAGTCACAAAAACAAAACAAAAAGTGCCGCAAAAACAAAAACCCCAAATAAATAGCAAAAACAGACAGACCTCAGCTTAAAACTCAAAATGGAAGCATAACTCAAATTGGAAGCATAGCACTCAAAACAGAGCATATTCAGCTTCTGAACAAAGTTCGCAAACCAGAACACTTATTTCTGGGTTTGCAGTTTTTGGGCAGTTGTTTGAGTACCAAGGGGTTTGAGAACCAATGCGCCACTGTATCTGACTTTTAGAAGACATCTGGAGGCAGCCCTGTATTGGGAAGTTTTTAATGCTTGATGTTTTACTTTGTTTGAGGTTTTAATTTGCTGGAAGCCTCCCAGAGTGGCTGGAGCAACCCGGTCGTATGGGTGGCATATAAAGAATAAATTGTTGTTGATGTTGTTGTCGTTATATGAGCAGCGAGAAAGAACCATGGATACCACCTTAAGCTCCTTAGGGGAAAATGTGGGATAGAAATGGAATAAGGAAATGAAGTAGATGCTGAACTTTGGACCTTCAGCACACAGATGCTCTCTCTCTGACCTATGGTCCATCCCCAAGAAATGCAACCTGTGACACATACAACCTTGAACATACTTCAGAATCCTCTGTAGCATATCAGGGTTTCTGTATCAGTTGTACAGGGGTCCTTCCGCAGACAAGCTGATACGGAAAGTGGATTTTGAAGATAGAACATTTGACAGCCGCAGTCCTAGGCATTGCAGAGTTGCAGATTTCAAACAACTTATTGGTTCCGGCCAGTTAGTTACTGAAGTTTTTCTCCCACTAACTGTATTGACTGAAAAGACAAAAAGGAGTGGGGGCTGCAGATAATACAACCTACAGCACATGTAATGATCTAGCTCCAGAGCTACAATTAGTTATTTCAAAAGATGTATGCATCTTAATTTTAGCAGAACGATTTTTATTCCCTGTTCAGAGTTATGGAAATGTTATTCATGAAGCGTTCGGAGCCCTCGCCTTCTGTTGTTCCTGCTTTTATTTACATATCATTATAATCCCCTCATTTTTAAACAACACCCCCCCCGAAAAAAATTGAAGCTTATTTCAACTCTGAATTCCACCCTTAAATGAAATAAATTGCTAGTGTTTATTTTCCCTTTGATCTGCCTTTAGTTTATGGTTCAGTCCCTTTCTTCTCTCAGCAAAAACAAGGGAGAATCTTGCAGCCCTGAAGACTAATTTATTTATTGTGGTGAAAGCTTTTGTGGGCCAAAATCCACATTGCCCGATACATAAAGCAGTCACTTAGGTGGGCCGATGTGAGCCCTGTGTACAGAGGGAAGAAAAGAAATATACGCTCACGAAAGGAGGACAAAAAAACAACAGACAGCCGTAGGCATTGTCAAGTTCCTGTAGACACTACAAAGGAATACAAGATGCAGTCAAATGAATTCCAGTAGGAGGGTGCCAAAGAATTCAGCCAAAACACGAAAGGTTGACTCTTACCAACACAGAGATGCTGCAGTCTGCGATCATCCTATATCATATGCAAGCAGGTTGGAATTCACTTTGCTTCTAAAAATGTATTTAGGGTCCAAGAAGAATATCTATCTGAATAGTTCATAGCTCAGTCTCTTGACCACTAGAGGGTACGTTCCCTTGAGGCATGGCCGGCAGCAACATTCTTTTTTTATATGCTTTATTGGTTTTAAAAACAAAACTGTTAAGTTGTGGGTGAACATATTAGACGACACAGCGATTCTTCAAACAGCTCTTGTTTATTCACAGGCCGGGACAGAACTGAACTGAAGGGTTCAGTCAGCCTGCTTATATAGAGCTCCAGTACAACGTTACTGTAACAACTTTCTAAAACTATCCAATCACTGAACGTCACTTCCGATCCTTCATTT
The DNA here is from genome assembly GCA_034642415.1 of Podarcis siculus. Lineage (NCBI taxonomy): Eukaryota > Metazoa > Chordata > Lepidosauria > Squamata > Lacertidae > Podarcis > Podarcis siculus. Next base: position 24,753 of record JAXCMG010000038.1, read on the forward strand.
GCATAACTATCTACAGTATCCCCCTGCTGGCCCAGGGTGAGAACTTCGGTACATAACAAAAACAATACAAATACAAAACAATCAACAAAAGACAATCCAAAATCAACACTCATAAAAAAAAGGATTTAAGTTCACACATAACTAATTCCAACATGACTTCCAATACCCCATATTGTGATTCCCGAATTAAATTTTTTGACTGAACACTTAACTTTATCTCTCCTAGGTTATTCGGTTGTGTTAGTTTTGTAAAGTTCTCTTATTTCATGCAGAGCTCAATCCAGGCCTGTCAAAGAATTTAGATTTCTACAATGTTCTTTTAGGTATTCTCTGTAAATATTCCACTCTTGAATATTTGGTCTGTATGGTCTCAGAATCTTGCTGTCAATCTGGCTAACTCTGCATATTCTAACATTTTGTTCTGCCAATCTAATTTAGAGACAATAGAATCTCATTTCCATACCTTGGCAATTAGAATTCTTGCTGCTGCTACCACATACATAAAAATTATCCTTGCACTTTTTGGAATTTCATTACTCATCATGCCCAGCAGGAAGGTTTCAGGCTTCTTAGGGAAAGAACATTTAAACATTTTTTTAGGTTCATTATATATTGTTCCCCAAAATTCCCTCTTTTTTGCAATTCCACCACATGTGGATCATAGTGCCTTCCATCTCCCTGCATCTCCAACAGACGCGCGACCTGGATTTGTAAATTTTGGCAAATATTACAGGTATTAAGTACCATCCGTAGAGCATTTTCATGAAATTCTCTTTCAAATCATAGCACGCAGTGGATTTCAGGTCCCCCCTCCATAATTTTTCCCATGATTCCATTTGGACTTTATAACCAAAATCTCTGGCCCATTGTATCATAACAGATTTTACTTCTTCCTCCTTGACCTCCCAGTCAAGGAGAAGTCTGTACATTTTAGAGAGCGGTTTTGTGTGTGTTCGAATTAGATCTTTCTCAAGTCTTGAAATTTCTGTGGAAAAGCCTTTCTGTTTGTCCTTCTGAAATGTTTCATGTAGTTGGAAATATTGCAACCAATCAGTAAAATGGGTCCGAATGTCTTTCTTTCTTTTTAATTTTTTTTAGCCTATTTTCTTTTTCCTCCAATAGATCTTTATAAGTTGCCCAATTACTTCACATGTTTGGTTTTTTTTAACCAAGAAAGCTTCTGTCGGGGAAAGCCACCATGGCATTTTTGGTTCTAGTAAGTCCTTATACTTAGCCTACACCATATAAAACAATTTCCTAACCACATGGTTCAAGAAGCCTTTGTGGACCTTGACCTTCTCATATCCTAGGTAGGCGTGCCAGCCATATCTATTATCAAATTCTTCTAGATCCAGCAAGTGAGTATTTTTTAACGTCAGCCATTCCCAGATCCAGGAGAGACAAGCCACCTCATGATACAGTTTCAGCAGGACAGGGTGGCAGCACTTACCCAACCTCCCATCACTGGCATTGCTGCGGCTTACAGGGAGGGTCAAGGGGACAGTGAGTTTGCTGTTGTTGTTGTTTAGTCGTGTCCGACTCTTTGTGACCCCATGGACCAGAGCACGCCAGGCACTCCTGTCTTTCACTGCCTCCCGCAGTTTGGTCAAACTCATGCTGGTAGCTTCAAGAACACTGTCCAACCATCTTGTCCTCTGTCATCCCCTTCTCCTTGTGCCCTCAATCTTTCCCAACATCAGGGTCTTTTCCAGGGAGTCTTCTCTTCTCATGAGGTGGCCAAAGTATTAGAGCCTCAGCTTCAGGATCTGTCCTTCCAGAGAGCACTCAGGGCTGATTTCCTTTAGGTTGGATCTTCTTGCAGTCCATGGGACTCTCAAGAGTCTCCTCCAGCACCATAATTCAAAAGCATCAATTCTTCGGCGATCAGCCTTCTTTATGGTCCAGCTCTCACTTCCATACATCACTACTGGGAAAACCATTGCTTTAACTATACGGACCTTTGTTGGAAAGGTGATGGTGTGGTGCAAACACTCTGGCAGAGCCAATACAGTGCTCGCTTGGGTGTGTTTGCACCATGCTGACCTCGTCAATACCTTCTCCTGTTAAGCTACAGCGATGGAGGTGATGGGAGGTCCAGGAAGCAATATTGTCCCGCAGGACAAAATGGCCACTAGTCCATTTTGTCTGCTACTAATAACAATGATTGGTTATAGGTGCAGAACTACCAAAATAAAATAAAAGAATGCTTATGTATGGAACGACAGCAGCAAGGATGCTTCTTGCCCAGAGATGGAAAGAAGAAGTTCCGACCAGAGAAGAGTGGTGGCCCAAGCTGATGGAATATGCAGAAATGGCAAGACTGACGGGAAAAATCAGAAATTAGGAAGACCAAGTATTTTTTAAAAGACTGGAATAACTTTCTAACATATTTGAGAGATCACTGTAAACAGTTGAAATCATTGGCAGGAATACAATGACACTTGTAATGCAACATGGATTTTTGATACTATGATTATTTAACAGATAGATTACAGTAGAAGATGCAGGAATAAAATTTAGAATTGGAACCCATGGAGCGAAGGAAGAAGGACTCAAGGTTCAAAAGAACCATTTTCTTTAATGTGTGAAAATGTTATGTTTGTGGTATATAACTCTTATGTTAAACTAATTCAGAATTATTAATAAAATAAAATAAATGCTGATTGGTTGTCTTTATCAGGGGGGCTTACATGGGATTGTTCGCCTTGAGGTGACAGGACCTGAATGCAAGGACTGAGGCATCCCAGGCCTTTGCTATTTTAAATACCGTGACTGGGATACGAGGGGAGAATGCCGAGCCATATATTTGATCATTGGCAGTTTTTACATCACCTCAGTAAAGGCCTTGCCATAATATGTCATAATCGCTTGGGTTTTTAATTTACAAGAGTTTTCGGAGTTTAGCCCAGGAGTGCCATCTACTGGTACATGCAGAAGCTGTGCTCATTACTTTGGCAAAACAAAATGTTCGAGCACATTGAAAATTGGGGTCTATGCACTTATTTGAGGTTGTCACCTCTTTGTATGAGAGAGGGCCTGGGATCAACTACTGGGATCTCTAGAAAAAACATTTCGGGAAGCAGGATGAGATGGGCCTCAGCTCAAGAGTCTGGAAAGCCACTGTCAACCAGAGAAGGCAATGCTAGCTGAGTGAAAAGCACCTTCCTTCATAAGCTAGCTCAGGGGTAGCCATTGTGGTGGCCTCCAGCTGGACTAATCCCTCACCCGGGGTGGCCCACCCATGAGGTAAACCGAGGTGAGAGGATCCAGAGAGACAGCAAATTCCGACGAAGATCTTTATTACCCCCTTGTTCCTAATGTAGATCTTCTCTCACCCCTTATTCCCTAGTGGGGAGTGGGGCGCCATTTTGTGATTCGCCTCAGGTGCCAAAATGTCCTGACCGGCCTTGTCCCTCAGCATCAACCATGCTGATTGGTAGGGATGGGCAATCTATTGATACATCACCAAAAATCGGTTTCAAGTCCACATCGTGGTAACGGTTTCATAATATTCAACATGGTGATATATTGCAAATCGCAATGTGTGTGTGTGCTATGTGAAAAAATCATGAGGTGGGGGAAACCGTGAAGCCAGTCACTGCTTCTCTCAGGATACCTGTTGCCCCTGTTGATCTGTACTATAAAATAACAGTTGTAACAATATGTTAAAGGTAAATAAAAATTAAATTGTTTTAGACCCCTAAGCAGTAGCAGTTTCCACAACATTGCCCTGTTCGCCTCTCCTTTGTTACATCCTTTTTTCAGACATTGTGATATATTGGTGTATCACAATGTTTACTTGGTGATATATCATGATCTTGAAAGCCAGACATTTGTCAGCCCTACTGAATGGCAGAGCCAGCCCAAGACATTTTGGGACATTTGTCAGGGACTGGCAGGAAGCTGATGAGATGATGATGATGATGATATTGCCCTTCATCGACAGATTTGAACCCTGGTGTCCCAGGTTCTAGACTCAGACTCTAACCACCACACCACACTGCCTCCTTGATTTAGTGTCACTGTCTCATTGACTTATTGCCAATGGGCTACAGCCAACGTGAATGGAGCTGCAAATTACAGCCCGCATCATGTCCTTTGAAGTCATGTATACACGCTCTTGAATGTCACACTGACATCGTAAATGGTCGTTGTCCAATTTATCAGGCTGCCGCAGTCATTAAGCGTGTCATCAGTGTAGTCGGAAAGAGCAGTAAAAGTGGAGTTAATGAGCAATCATCCCCTCTAAGTAGGGTGACTTTAGCATCCTGGTGGGAACAGGAACATCTAATGGGCTCCGACCGATTGGAACGTTTTTCTGATGTGGACTAATAGCTCATATTACAAGGAACGTGTAAGAGACCTGCCCAGATTATTGCCTGAAACGACAAGGACAACTGAAGAGGTCTTGGCACCCCTGAGACCGTGCACAAGTCTAGAATACTCCTCTCCCAAAGTTGAATAGTCATGAGATGTTGTGCATATTTCAAGATTTGCCAAACGTTGTTTGCATTTGGCGTCTGATAACATCTGATTTCAAGGTTCGAATACTCACTGGGTGCTCTGCCTATTTCAATATTTGCCAAATATTGCCCGTATTTGGCAGCCGGTTCCGTTTCATTCCATGGCTTGATATTTGACAGTCGCTGTTTGACAAGGCTTGGCATGTAACGCTGAGCTTGATAGTTGGCGGCACGCGGTGGCACTTAGTATCTGACAGCCGACCTCGTAAGACTTCATATTGGACAAAAATTGCAAAGCAATACGACATATGGGGAATGTGAGCATCCATTAATCTGGAACACAGGGGGGTGCTTTTGTTCACAAGTCCTTTTTCATATATGCCAGGAGAAAACGCCGGACAAGGACAATACTCTACAGTGCTTTGGGGTTCAAAGGGCTTCATGCACATTATTACCATGCTGGAATCAAAGACTGATTCTGCTTCTTTCAAGGCTGATTTAAGCAAGGAGAGGTGACCTGTGGCTGCCAGAAAAGGGCTCTCAGAGCACATGTGAATCCATGATTGCCATGTTGGCAACCCCTGTGCAATTTTTACAGTAGCCTCGTAAGGTAGTTCTGAACCATTATCTTCATATTGCGGATGTGGAGGGTGCATGTTTCTGTGTCATGGACTGGCTGGATGCAGAGAAATGGTGCTACGGCAAGCTCCCTTCCCTTGCTGATCTCCCATAACCAGAAGAGGCATGGAAAGGGTGGAGCAGAGGTTGTCTGCATGCAGGCACAGTCTCCGATTGCTTGGGGAAAGCCCTGGTGAGGAGGCGGAGACTTTCAGTGTTGGCAACTGATTCTCATGGAGGAAGACCACCGCGAATGAGTTGCTCTCTTCATTAGGCCCATAGCTGTCAACTTACAGATTTGAAAATAAGGGACCAGCAGCCTCGAATATAAGGGATCAGCAGCCGAAATAAGGGATTTTCCCAGCACAGTTATGTTCAACTTCTGAGCCCCTCCGAGCCAAAGGCAGAAAGCCCAGCCAGCAGCCAAACGAAGCCTCAAGCGGTGGTTCCCACAGCACAGCAACGCGGCAAAGGGGATGCAGCAAGGGAAACCACCGTCATCTCTCCGCTGGGAAGTGCTGAGCAAAGGCGAGTCCCCAGACAACGCGGCCGATTTGATCGGCACAAGGCATGCAAGCTCCACCCCCCAGTCATTCTTAGACTCTTTATTGGGTGAGCAACGCAGCCAAGCAACACAGTTGGAGCCTCCCTCCTCCCTGGCCTGCAGGGAGGGAGGGAGAGGAGCTGCTTCGTTTGAAACCCGGGAAATTTAAGGGACATCATCAATAAGGGACAGCAGTGGGACACAGCGCTGGGATAAGGGACTTTCCCGCCAAATAAGGGACGGTTGACAGCTATGATTAGGTCTGACACTCAAACTAAGTCTGTAGCGATCGTGTTTTTTGAACTGTGAGATTACTGACCAACACGCTCCCATGAGACTTGCCTACGGTCTCACAGCGAGCTCATCTTTATTTGCAGGTGCTATAAAATGCTAAGGAAGCTCTCCACGTTCTCACCTTCTAAAGCAAAGATGTGGAACCTCAGTCCAGGAGGATGAATGGGCTACTCCAGGTCTCTCTCCTAAGCAAAACCCCACACCCAACTTCCTTAGTACCCACCTCAGTGGTTTTTGCCTGACTGGAATGTGCCCTTGAGCTCCGATACTGCTAATCTACTGTATAAAGGTAACAACCACAATTGTCGCTCTGACCACTTTTGCCTCTCGCCCTGTCCACCAACTCTGAGGGCGTCAGGAATTTTACTTCTTGAAATATGGCAATCCTAGACTAGTCAACATCTCTCAGCCTAAACGACCTTGCAAGATTGTTGTGGGATGAAATGAGGGAGAACAACATACACCTTGAGTTCCTTAGAGGAAAAGGTGGGGTATAAAAGGTAAAGTAAAGGGACCCCTGACCATTAGGTCCAGTCGTGACCAAATCTAGGGTTGCGGCGCTCATCTTGCTTTATTGGCTGAGGGAGCCGGCATACAGCTCATGTGGCCAGCATGACTAAGCCACTTGTGGCAAACCAGAGCAGCGCACGGAAACACTGTTTACCTTCCTGCCGGAGCAGTACCTATTTATCTACTTGCACTTTGACGTGCTTTTGAACTGCTAGGTTGGCAGGAGCAGGGACCGAGCAACAGCAATGAATAAAATTGTACCCCTTCCTTTTTTCGAGAGCGCAAAAGCGGTCCAGTGATCCACATGAACTGGGATCACAACCTAGAACATACCAGCACTCTCCTGAGGCTGCAAAGAGCAAGGGAAAATGGACCTTGGAGGCCATGCTTTCTCTCAAGGAAACTTACTGTCTATTGTCGTCGTCCTCTGATGCATCCAAAGAACCCCAGGCTTCCTTGAAAACTTTGACAAATGTCACTCATCAAAACAGATCATTCTGCTTCTAGCTCCACCAAGGAGCTAGAAAATTTTCAACAGGGCGACATCTGGCTTCACCAGAGAGCTCTTGGCCCAGACATTTGAATCTGCAAAGGCTTCGCTGAGCTAATTATCCCAAACCTACCGCTTTGCTGGGAACACATCATGTCGCGAGCAAAATAAAATATGCCTTTTTAAGAAAACAAAAGCCAAGGCCTTTTTGCGTGTGCATACTTGTGCGGTATGAAAGAAGCAAAAAAAAAAATTGTTTTTGCTTAGAACAAGCAGGGAGGGGGTTGGAAGCTTAAGACAGTTTAACATCACAGATGGTTCTCTCTACAGGAGACTTCAACACAGATATTTTGTGTGTTAAGTAAGAATTCATGAAAATATAAGCCTTTATGGATTTCTGTGATCACTTCACAGCTGTGGACTTAAAGTGTTCTGTTTATGGGGAGATCTAAGGGTATTTTCTTTGTCCGTCGAGTTTTGAAAACTTAAGATGCAGGATAGTCCAATGGGGTTTTTGAAGATTCGAGGTGGAGAGAATTGACTTTGATTTTCTGTATTGTTGGTCTTTGATACCTTGACTCAAAGATAGACTGCAGAAGGTACTGCCAACTCCATTTTCCTTCTTTGCTTAGAGCTCCCTCCCCTCCCCAACCCCCCTTTTTAAAAAAGAGACAGAGAATGAAGGAAAAACAAAGGAGGACAAAGGTCTCCTTTGCGAGAAAGAAAGAATTTAAGCAAAGGCAGCTCTTGTCACTCCTGCGTGACTGACAGCTGGAACACGCCCAAAATTGACTGTACAATTTTTAAAGCCTTAGTGTTATCCCTTGTAACAGCCTTTCCTAACTTGGCATGTGCTCCAAAACACCTAGAGGGCACCAGGATGAGGAAAGCTGCCTAAGGTCAAGGCATCCCACAAATAAAAGCAGACTATGCACCATTCCAAATAAACTGATCCGGACAGAAGAAATCCATATAAATATCCAGTTACCGTATTTGCGTCTAACCTACGCCCCCCCTTTTTTTTTTACAATAAAGTCCCGCCATCCAATCACTGCCGTTCCAGCGACTCCGCCCTCCGACGCTCACGCAATAACTAAGCCCCGCCCCCATACTGCTCCCTCTCTCACACCCACCGCCTCCCTCACCCCGCACTGCGCATGTGCGTTTCCCGCGCCGCCGTTCCGCCCCCACCCGAGTCTACCTTCCCTCGCGCCGGCCGAAGCGCCCTGCGCGTGCGCCCTGAGCATTCCCCTCTCCGAAGTTTCGCGAAGGGCCCCCCCTCCCGCGCCGAAGCTTCCGCCCGGCTTTTTCCGGAAAGAGCGCGAGAGAGCCTCTTCCTTTCCCGTCAGCTCAGCGGCGGCTTCTCCTCGGCTCCCTCTCCGCTCGCAACGGCCGGCTCCTTCCTCGTCGCCTCTCGGCCATGGCTCTGCTGTGCTACAACCGGGGCTGCGGGCAGCGCTTCGACCCCGAGGCCAACCTGGGCGGTGAGGAATAATAGGATATTATTCTATTACAATGGTATTTTAAGCTTTTCTGCTCTCCACTCCGCCCTCACAACCACCCCGTGAGGTAGGCCAGGCTGAGAGAGTGGCTGCCCCAAGGAGGCCATGCGAGGGAGTGTGGCCTAGTGGTTAGAGCAGTCTCGCTCTCGCTCTCTCCCTGCACAAGTCCTCATCCCGTTGCATATACTCCCGCACTGTGTGTGTTTATATTGTATTAAATATTATTCTCTAAGGAGCTGGGGGGGGGCTATGCAGAGCTCCCCCCTCTTGACTGGCCTAAGGTCATTCAGGGGAGTGTGGCGTAGTGGTTAGAGCAGTCTCGCTCTCTCTCCCTGCACGCGTCCTCATCCCGTTGCATATACTCCCGCTCTGTGTGTGTTTATATTGTATTATATATTATTCTCTAAGGAGCTGGGGGGGGGCTATGCAGAGCTCCCCCCTCTTGATTTCAACAAGAGTGGCTGGCCTAAGGTCATGCAGGGGAGTGTGGTGTGGTGGTTAGAGCAGTCTTGCTCTCTCCCCCTACACACAAGGTGTGTCTTCATCCTGTTGTATACTGTATATATGCGTGTGTGGTATTCTGTTATATATTATCTTTAAGGAGCTCAAGGTTGGGGGCTACACAGATCTCCCCCCCCCTCTTGATTTCATACTCACAACAACCCCATGAGGTGGGCCAGGCTGAGAGAGAGAGGAGTGACTGGCCTGAGGCCATGCAAGGGAGTGTGGTTTAGTGGTTAGAGCAGTCTCGCTCACTCTCCCTACACATGTCCTCATCCCGTTGCATATACTCTCTCTGTGTATGTGTTTATATTGTATTATACATTATTCTCTAAGGAGGTGTGGGGTTATGCAGAGCTCCCTCCTCTTGGTTTCATCAAGAGTGACTGGCCTAAGGTCATGCAGGGGAGTGTGGTGTGGTGGTTAGAGCAGTCTCGCTCTCTTGCCCTACACACAACGTGTGTCTTCATCCCGTTGTATACTGTATATATGCGTATGCGTGTGCGTGTACATTGGTACCTCGGGTTACATACACTTCAGGTTACAGACTCCGCTAACCAAGAAATAGTACCTCGGGTTAGGAACTTTGCTTCAGGATGAGAACAGAAATCGCGCGGCGGCAGCGGGAGGCCCCATTAGCTAAAGTGGTGCTTCAGGTTAAGAACAGTTTCTGGTTAAGAACGGACCTCTGGAACGAATTAAGTACGTAACCAGAGGTGCCACTGTATTGTATTCTGTTATATATTATCTTTTCTCTAAGGAGCTCAAGGTTGGGGGCTACACAGATTCCCCCCTCCACCTTGATTTCATACTCACAACAACCCCGTGAGGTGGGTTAGAGCAGTGGTGCTCTAGTGGTTAGAGCAGCCTCATGCACCTATGCATGTCCTCACCCCCTATTCTATACTTTATAGATATGTTTTATTCATATCCTATCTTTTCTCCAAGGAGCTCAAGGTGGCCTACATATATTCCTTCCCTTCCCTTGACTTCAAAGCAAGTGGTTAGAGGAGTCTTCTCTCTCTCTCTCTCTCTCTCTCTCTCTCTCTCTCTCTCTCTCTCTCTCCCCCCCCCCCCCCCAACCTGATCAGTCCTCACCCTCCATGTCTGGGCTGGACTCCCAGCTCCTGTCAGTCCTGGCCAGCATGAGCGGCAGCCCAGGAATGAGGGGAAATTGAGTGTCCGGTTAGGACCAGGCAAATCCAGGGTCAGCTTCTCCCCTCGTCAGCACCTCCCAGAGTGGCTGGGGCAACCCAGTCAGATGGGAGGCATATAAATAATAAATTATTATTATTATGAAGCTTATTGGGTGACCATGGAGCATAGGAAGCTGTCTTAAATTGGAACAGACGATTGGGCCATTTAGCTCAGTATCATCTGCACTGACTGCCAGCGGCTCTCCAACCTGGAGATGTCGGAGGGACTGTGGAACTGTCCAAAGCAGGTGCTATGGGCCAGTCACATAAATGCGCGCGCACACACACACACACACACACACACACACACACAGATTAGAATGAGGGAGACCTAGGTTCAAATCCTATCTTTTCAGCCATGAAGTTCATTACCGTAGATTGTTGTGAGTATAAAAAGAGTGTTGAGCTATTTATGCCAACTCTGTGGAGGAAGACTGAGATGTGAATGAAGTAATGCAGGGGTGGGAAACTTATGGCCCTCCAACGTCCCTGGTCATTGGCCATGTTGGCTGGAAACTGATAAGGAGTTGGGAGCCCAGCAGGGTCTGAAGGGCAGCAGGTTGGGCAGTGTATTCCAGTACAGTGATACCTCAGGTTACAAACACTTCGGGTTACAGACTCCGCTAACCCGGAAGTAGTACCTCTGGTTAAGAACTTTATTCCAGGATGAGAACAGAAATTGTGTGGCGGTGGCGCAGCAGCAGCGGGAGGCCCCATTAGCTAAAGTGGTACTTCAGGTTAAGAACGGACCTCTGGAACGAATTAAATTCGTAACCAGAGGTACCACTGTATTGTATCTCTTTTGGATTTTTTCCTAATACTGTATAGTGATAGGGCTTCTTGGAAAGTGTGTTTGTTTATGTACGACTTGCACACTCTTCTCTCCCCATAGTGTGGTGGTTATAAATGTAACAAATGTGTGTGTAAAAGACATATAGAAGAAATACTTGTTAGACACACAATTGACACTAAATTGTATTAGAATAACGTGTTCCTCCTCTCCCATATCACGTAGGTTGAACTAAGATACAGCAGGTGCTCTGTGCTGCTTATCAGGAACATTGTTCAAATATTTCTGTGGGTACAGGATAGTTTCTGAGGGCTTTAAGTCAACAATAGAGAAGACCCTGCATCAGTTGTTTTGTCCTCTCCTGGCATGGATAATGTTTTGTGCTTGCTTTGGGAACATCATGTTTTGTTGCCATGCACTGATACTGGTCTTGAGTTACAAAGCAACATTAAGTTATCTTGGGAGATGAGCCTTAGTAGCACATGTGATACAAATGCCCATGCAGAATGCAGAGTCCTGGGGTGCAAGCGGGGGAGTGCCGTTCAAGTGGTGTTTTAAAAATAACAGATCTATGATTTCACCCTGGAAACTTCCAGCATACAACCCTGAGAGGTGGTATCACAATATGGCATTATACTAACATAGCGAAACACATACAGTACTCCATACTTCCTGAATTGAGCAGGGAGGTGGGTGGGCCAGAGGGCTTACAACCCACCCAGCCTCCAAATCTGATTCTATGATCTTACCATGACAAGCTTAAACTGTAAATTTAGTCTAGCGGGTGGGAACAATGAAGTAAGAGGGGGCAACCATAATAAACTAGTGGAGAGGGAGGAATGGACGAATGACAGGGTGACTGCAAGTAAATGCAGTTACACATATGGGCTCCTTTAGTGGGGAATGAGGACTGAGAAGTTGAAACTAGTGACTTCATGTAAGGAGTGGTTTTGAAGCAGGGTGGAGCTGTGTAAATCAGGTGTAGGGAATCTTTGGCCCTCTGAATCATGGGTAGGCAAACTAAGGCCCGGGGGCCAGATCCAGCCCAATTGCCTTCTAAATCCAGCCCACGGATGATCCAGAAATCAGCGTGTTTTTACATGAGTAGAATGTGTCCTTTTATTGAAAATGCATCTCTGGGTTACTTGTGGGGCCTGCCTGGTATTTTTACATGAGTACAATGTGTGCTTTTATTGAAAATGCATCTCTGGGTTATTTGTGGGGCATAGGAATTCGTTCACACACACACCCCAAGAAAAAGTACAGTCTGGCCCCCCACAAGGTCTGAGGGACAGTGGACCGGCCCCCGGCTGAAAAAGTTTGTTGATCCCTGCTCTAGATGTTGCTGCACTACAACTCCCATTATCCCTGGCCATTGGCCATGCTTGCTGGGGCCAATGGGAGTTATTGCAACTACTGGTGGGTGAAAGGTAACCACGCCTGACATAAGTGATCTGGCATTACTGAAAAGAGCAGAAGAAGGAAGAGTTGAGTGTGGATATGAATGTGGTCCCACTGTGAAGAAATCCAAACATTTCATCTTTGCAATTCTCAGCACCTTTGAGACTCCTGTTAGTCATTAGAATAATTACATGTGTGGCACCTGCAATTTGCTTATTTTTTCCATCTAGACTGGTACACCCATAGTAATTCAGATGTTCTACTGTAGATACTGATCAGTAACAACTTTTTCACTTCAAAGAGCTCAGTGTTAGGACTAAGAATGTCAGTAGCATGTTCAGTATTGTAAAAAAAATGCTGCTTAATTTATTTTATATTATATTTAATGTTTTGAGGTTTGATTGCACTGGGCATACTGTTTATCATAACAGGATAAGACCTCTTGAACTTGGAAGCAACTGGGTCTGTGCTACGTATGATAGAACTGTAAGCAAGTTAATGATTCTTATTTGGAACAAGTATATAATAGAACTGGCATTTCGACTTCTTCTGAATTTACCGGTATATGTTCTACTAAGCATGGGGATTCTATTGTCAGAATGGCTTCACAATTTATATGAGTTCCAGAAAGCAAATAATGCCCGTTTTTCACTTGTTTAGGAAGTCATCTGGTCCTGCTGCTAAGACAGCAGATCTGTACCCACTAAGCTGGTATTACATTGTGGTCTGGATGGTGAGAAAGGCATCATATGAATATACTGTCATTAGTAAAAGATTCTGTTAGTACTTTTGTTTGACTGGCAAGCTTAGGAAGAAAGATATGTTGAAGTTAGACTGTGGAAGATTTTTAATTGTATCAGCAGACTGCTTCTGAAGTGGTCTACTTCTTTGATGGGGAAAGGTCTGGATATGTCAGGTGTTTTGCTGGAATAGAAACTTAATGTTTAAGGTGCCTTACTTTCATGTGAAGTTGAGATGCTGTATTGTGTTTCCTGTTGAGGAATAAGTGCTTGCCGTGCATCACCTGAAGTGTACCTGAACTACTACTGCCTGGATAGTGGGCACAAGTTCTTATTTATAATTACTTACATCCCACTTTTCAGGATGCAAATCCTGCAAGGGGGTGGGGTAAGAAATGACTAACAGGTAAGAAAGAGAGAGACAGTCCATTCCCTCTTTCTCCTCACTCCACAAAGTATGCTTTGCCTAGACATTTCAGGCAAGTATTTTGGTGTTGGATTGTGGAACTTTATATATAAATTGTGGGCTTCAAAACTGCCCTATATTTATTTGGTTACTTGTTCTGGAAAAGTGTTATGTAGCTCCTTGAAACTTGTTTGCACGCTTAAGAAGTGGTACATGAGTCCATTGCAAACACTTAAGCTGGAATCCAAAGACCTACTTTAGGCATGTCAAATGATTAGGGCACACCTGATAGGATCTCATCTTTTAAATGCTCTTCTGCTTTGAAAGGGGAGTGCTTAAATAAATTTTAGCCCCAAGCATTCTACTTGATTTTCTTTTCTGAATCCTAGCCGTGACCTCTTTCTTGTATGGTATTCATGTTTCGGTTGTATGTGATATAGGCAGTGCCAGTGGAGCTGGGTCATAGAATCATATAGTTATAGAGTTGGAAGGTATCCTGGGGGTCTCATCTAGTCCAACCCCCTTCAATGCAGGGATCTCAACTGAAGCATCCATGGCAGATGGTAATTTAACCTCTCCTTAAAACCTCTAGTGATGGAGTGTCCACCACATCCTGGAAGAGTCCTTCCACTATCTAACAGCTCTTACCTTCAGAAAGTTCTTCCTGATGTTTAGTTGGAATCTCCATTCTTATAACTTGAAGCCATTTGTTCAGGTCCTACCTTCCAGAGTAGGAGAAGTTGCTCCATCTTCCATGTAACAGCCCTTTAGATATTTGAAGCTATCCTATCTCCTTCTTAATAGGGTAATCATACCTAATTCCCTCAACCATTCCTCATAAAACTTGGTTTCCAGACCCTTGATCATCTTGGTTGCCCTCTTCTATACACATTCCAGATTGTCAGTATCCTCCTTAAATTGTGGAGTCCAGAACTGGACACAGTATTCCAGGTGTGGTCTGACCAAGGCAGAATAGAGTGGTACAATTACTTCCCTTGACACTATACTTCTGTTGTTGCAGCCTAGAGTAGCGTTAGCATTCCCCCTGTAGCTTCACATTGTTGATTCATGTTCATATTGTGGTCTGCTATTTGTGCTGCTGGTTCTTTCGGCCTAAGTTTAAAACCTTGTATTTGTCCCTTGAAATTCATTTTGTTAGTTTGGGCCCAGTTCTCCAATCTGTTAAGGTCATATTGAAACCAGTTCAGTATTCAGAGGTATTGGCTACCTGTCCACCCATCCCCTACCCCCAGTTTGGTGTCATTGGCAGAATTGAGCATCTCCTCAATTCCTTCATCCAATTAATTCATAAAGATGCTGAAGAACAGCAGGCCCAGGGCAGAATCCTGTGGCACTCCACTTGTCCCTTTTTTCAAGGATGGTGAGGAACCATTAATGAGCACTCTTTGGATTTGGTCATTCAACCCAACTACAAATCCACCTAATAGTTTAGGCTGGGTATTTCTACTTATTAAAATGTATATTTAATTTTATGCCTCAATTCATTTCTGGCTTTTATAGATAACATGCCATCCAGGAAAGCACACAAACGTCCAAAGGGAGTATTTTGTAACAACCACTTGTGTTTCCTGAATTCTATGTTCTGTTTCCAACTGAAAAAGCATTCAGTGTGCTGCTACATAATATTGAGCCTTGATGAATATGAAAATATTGACAGCAATCACAAGACTGATTAACTTACTTTGCTAAATATAACCTGTAGCTTTGGGGATGGTATTTCTGCTGTCCTCTGCTAATCCTTCTGTTTCTCCTTCTTTTAGAGTCCTGTACCTATCACCCAGGAGTACCAGTCTTTCACGATGCTCTTAAAGTAGGTGTACAAACATAATTGTTTA
The DNA here is from genome assembly GCA_034642415.1 of Podarcis siculus. NCBI lineage: Eukaryota > Metazoa > Chordata > Lepidosauria > Squamata > Lacertidae > Podarcis > Podarcis siculus. The sequence continues at coordinate 40,064 of JAXCMG010000038.1, forward strand.
AAAGCTTTCCAAAACTTCAACTAAATCATGCTCATGGCAATATTTCAATTCCCTTCGTGACCTTTGATGTCTCAATCTGCTTGAGTTTGGTGGAATGCCCACTTTTTTCTTGAAATAAAAGATTTACCCTGTTTAGTTATTATAGAAACATATGCTGTTCCAGGCAGCAGTGATCACTTGAATGCATTGTGTTAAACACGTTCCAGGTCTCTATTGAACCTTATGCTACAGTACATCTCTCCCAAAGTATGTTGGTGACACTTGTTATTGTGTATTGCTGGATACTGGGGTTGGAATGTTTAGTAAGTTTTTATTGCTTTTTAACAAAGTGATGATTATCACTTTATCTAAAAATAAAATGTCTTGGGATTTTGAAAGATTGGGCCCTACATTGCTGTACCAGCTGTTTAATAATTTATGGTCTTTTCGTGTAGCTTTGTTATCTCACATTGGGGAAACATTCACTTTTTTCTCCTTAGGTGAAATTTCTCCTTTTGATATTAAGATGGTAAATTCATGGCTTGTATCTTGCAGGGCTGGTCATGCTGTAAAAGAAGGACCACAGACTTTTCTGACTTCTTAAGCATTGTGGTATGTATTAATAATTTGTAATGGTTGTAGTTTACTACAAATGGAAAATTGAAAGTTGCTCATTTGAGGGGGTGGGAATCCCTTAGAACAGGAATGGGCAACATGTGGCCTTCCAGTTGTTGCTAGACTCTGGCTCACATTTTAGCTTAGACCAGGCATAGGCAAACTCGGCCCTCCAGATGTTTTTGGGACTACAACTCCCACCATCCCTGACCACAGGTCCTGTTAGCTAGGGATGATGGGAGTTGTAGGCCAAAAACATCTGGAGGGCCGAGTTTGCCTATGCCTGGCTTAGACTGCAGTCAACAACATTAGGGCCACAGGTTGCCCTAGACACACTTAGAAAAATCAGGTTCTAAAAACCTGCATTTGCTTGTAGCTTCAGCTGTAGATGTTGTATAACTGTTTGCCGCTGACATGGAGTGTTCAAATCAGCTGCCTTCAAGTGAAGAAAGTGTGTGTCTTCTCTGCAGGTGTTTCAGTTATTTCTTGACATTTTGATTATAAAAGTGAGGCCTGAATCAAAAAGTTGTAGTGTGTGTGCCAGCCATGCCATTTTCCAGGTTACTCCATTTCATTTCTCTCCCTAACATTCTGTTCCAAGGTATGTGTGCTTAGTCCTCACTAGGCTCTTTGGTTTTTCCCCTAAATATTTTGTTGTTCTTCCCTGAACCTGCTGCTTCCCTCTTACAAATGTTTGGGCTAGATAATGATTGACAGTGAAATAACTGAATCTGCTATTACTTTATATGATTCTAATAAGTATGGAAGACCTTTAAAACCATGTGTGTGTGCAGGGCTGTGCTGAGCTTGTCTGAGGCATGGGGCAGGAGTCTTGTTCCTGGCATGACAGCGTAAATCTGACAGGTCCCCCGGCCAGCTTAGCCCTCTGAGGCTTGGAGCGAGTGTACCTGTCTGCACAGGCCTGCATGTGATAACTTAAAAGACCATAGGTTGCTGCATTTGAGAAGTTGATGGGAGGAAGTTGATCTGAATGTCTGTATTTAACCCTAGTATTTGCTTCTAAATATTAAGCGCTGAAGTGGCAGAATTAGCTTAAGAAATTGCATTGTTAGAGCTGAATATACAGTCAACATTAGGTTCTGTATTAGTATACATACATGATTTTATGTGCTGTAAGCTGCCCAGTGTAGCTGGGGAAACCCAGCCAGATGGACAGGGTATAAATAATAACATTATTGTTGTTGTTGTTGTTATCAGGGCTGTACAAAGGGCTTCCATAATAGTGAGAAGCCCCCTGAACCTGTCAAACCTGAAGTCAAAACTACCTCTGAGCGAAAGGAGTTAGCTGACCTGAAGCCTAAATTTCAAGAACACATAATTCAGGCACCAAAGCCTGTGGAAGCAATACAGAGGCCAAGGTATTGTCTGAAGGCGCGCATTTGTTCCAAATTACTATCTATCTATCTTACATATATATTCCCCGTTTTCCAGCATTTGGGGAGTGGATATATAATGTTAAAACCTGCTTTATGTGTATATTTTGCAGTTGAGCAGCTTCAGGATGCAGTAAGAAGGTGCCTTGTTTCTGTGACCAAATATCAGGCAAAGGAAAGAAGCGCTTCTTGTCTCGGGGGGGGGGGGGTAATATGCATCCAGTAGTGATGAAACTCTTGAGTCAGATGGCAAAGCTTCGTTAAACAAATGTATAGGAGAGCAGAGCCATTTCTCTTCCTCCAAAGCCTGAGCATCCTTTGCTGGGTCTTGGGTCTTATTCCTCTTCTCTGGGACTGAAATTGGTTTGCTGTTTTTAGAGTTTGCATGGATGAAAGTCATGGGAAATGGAAAGAGAACAATTATAGCTTACCGAATAAGCATAAGCTTCTCATAATGGAAGTTGCCGTTCTATCCCAGGCACCTCCAGTTAAAGGACCTGGAGGCAAGAGTGTGAAAGGTATTGGAGAGCCACTCTTTGTCAGGCTAGACAGTATTGGTCTTGAGGGGCCAGTCATACGAGCTGCTATAAAGTAGTTTACTGTGTTCATATGAAAGTTCTCGATGAAAATTTCAGAAAAGTACTTTTCAACCTTTTCAGACCCTGGGTGCACCTTTAGTCAGATCCAAATTATAATCCCTGTTTATCCATTTACAGTGGTACCTTGATTTAAGACCGTAATCTGTTCTGGAAGTCCGGTCCTAAAACAAAGCAGACTTAAAACAAGGCGTGCTTTTCCATAGAAAGTAATTGAAAATGGATTGATCTGTTCTAGACAATGAAAAACGCCCCCTAAAACAGTAATTTAACATGAATTTTACTAACGAGACCATTGATCCATAAAAGGCAATAATCTATGTACTGTACTATAAAATATATAAGACGGTATTGTAGATGAAAAAAGTAACATTAATTTTTTTTCTTACGTGCACTGATGATAGCCATTGTTTGGATGAGGGGCTTTTATCCATTTCTGCAGTCACACAATCAGCCAGTAGCTGAACTGGGTTCGCCACAGTCACAGGTCAGTCCCATAAAACGAAGTCACAGTCAAAAAACCAAAAAAGCTGCACAAACCAAAACGCAAAAAAAATTCGAAAACGAATCCTCCAAATATCACCTCTGTGTTGCAACAGCTGGCAGACTCAACAGGAAGCCTCTGATTAGCAGCGAGGGACTCAATTAACAAACGAAACACACTCAACAGGAACCAGACGATGAAAAGCGACCCCTAAAACAGCAGCCTGGCCCGACTTATATCAAAAAAATGACTGAACCCGGAGTACTCATTTCCGGGTTGCAATTGGACTTAGTCCAAAACGGACTTATAATAGACTGGACTTTAGTCATGGTACCACTGTATTCATATACTACTTATGTGCACATGCTGGTGCCGCTGGTGCAAACTACCTTGGGTCAGGCTGCAGCCTATTTATCTGTCCTAATGCACCTGTAAAATACCAGTGTTCTAGAAGACTTCATAAGTATTTTGAAACGAATTGCTTTTGTCACGTTAAAAAGTAACACAATTTATTCCCTCTGCTTTCTTTAGTCCAGATGAGCCGATGAGTTGCTTGCAGCTGAAAGTATCTGCTTCCTTGAAGCAAGCATTAGAGAAGCTAAAGCTGTCGTCGGGAAACGAAATAAAAAAAGGTATATAGCTTGATAGGGTTCATGTTTTTACCTAATTGAGTGTGTTGTAGCTCAGTGCTAGATAGGTTCAGTGAATCTATTGCTATTATTATTGAACCCCTCCTTGGAGTTCAGAGCACTGAACATGGAGGTATCCTATCTGATTGTGTAGCAGATGGTTCCTGAAAGATAAACACCTTGGGTAGAAAATGTCATTTGTATACTCCTATATGCTTGAGTTCTGCTCATTTCTTTAGAAGAACAGTGAATTCTTAAGACTTATAATGCAAACTATTCCTGTTTTACAGAGGATGATAGTGATGAGATAAAGATTGGGACTCCATGTAAAAATGCAGGCTGTAAAAAGGTAAATTTCTCAATGTTATGGAAATGTGCCACACTTCAAACCCCCTTAGTTCCCCATTCTTTTGTAAGTTGCCGAGAACTTTTCTTTGCTGCCAAGCTTGTGCAGGGAATTAGGTGGTCTTGGATTTTAGATTTTAATGTGGCATTTATTGTATATATGCATGTATGTTGTTAACTCCTTTGATTTATTTTATGTATAGCAATATAAAAATATGTTTATAAATAAAACCAATCAGTAAGTTATCACTTCAGTACAGATCACATTACCCAATATTGCATGATGTCTCTCGGCACGCACCAGTAATTATTGTAGCACATAGTTCTTGAGTACAGGTGAGGGATATTTGTATGGGCATGTGTTTTTGCACTGCCAAGAATGTGAGCTGTTACTCATTTCTTTTACAGTTATAAAGTATTGTGTAAGCTTCTACATTACACTTCCATCAGAATTTTGTCATGTGTTTGGTCAGCACTGGCACATGTAAACATTTATGGCTGTTTACTGTTCAGACTGTTCAGAAAATCATTTATTATTAATTTAGTTTAGTCATGTAACATCAGTTAGTCTCCAGGCGACTTTCAACAAAATTAACAACATGCAAAAAAAAAAAAATCAATTTAAAAACAATCATAACACAGTACAATCTCTTAGGAAAGGAAAGGAAACTTCAAGCATATTAATATTAGAGACTTTCCTAGGTCCAATTAAAAAGTTAAAAAATAGCAAGCGGTAAGAGTATATTCTTCAGGCTTAGATGTTAAATCAAAAATAGCACAAAAATAGAGGAAGTTGAGGGCATGGCAGAAGAGTCCCATTGTGGGCTATGGTGCCATGGTGTAGTTTCAGAAATGTTAAAAGCGTAATTTTAGAATTACAGGAGAAATCTCTTTCATGACTCAAAAGGTTGCATGGATGGGATGGGTCATGTTATGGGTCATGTGGGAGGTGGGGGGCATTGTTACAAGTTTCTGCTTAGACCCCCAAACGAATGCTTTGGCACTGATTGGACCAGTCAGCCGGAGGAAACTGAGCTTCTACTTGATACAACTGCAGTCCTAAATTTACCTACCTGGGAGTAAGCTCCATTGAATTCTATAGACTTTTTGAGCAGATGTGGTTGGGATTGCAATGTAAGCGGCTACCTCAGCTGTTGGGTGGAAGCTGTAGAGCAATAATCTAATGCAATGACTAGTAAAACGTTATTTGTCTGTTAATATTTCCCTTAGACATTTGAAGGACCACACAGCATGGAAGAAACATGTACATACCACGCAGGTGTCCCTATATTCCATGAAGGGTTAGTAGTATGTGTCTTCCTCGAATTCTCTGTTAACCATCCGCTAGCTAGGCACAATGAAACTTGAGATTAGTTTTCTTGCAGTTGTTTATATGAGTCTTTAAATCTTAATACACAGGATGAAATACTGGAGTTGCTGCAAGAGGAAAACATCAGACTTCAATACTTTCTTGTCTCAAGAGGGTTGTGCGACAGGAATACATGCATGGATTAAGAAGGATGCTGTAAGTAGCAAGGGCTGTGTTATTAATAGCTTACTATTCTTACCTGTGTTGCTAAACATTAATACACCTGCTTGGATAGACTGACTTGTGTATGAAACTTTTCCCATCACTGGTCAATCAACTTGTACTTTACAACAACGACTTGAATGCAGTGAGATGACAATATCTGGACTTTGCAGAATAAAACAGAGGGCACAAAGTTTAGTGGAGCAACTAACCAGATAGAACCATAACATAGAAGTTGTGCCTCAATTAATTAAAGATCTCTTCAGAAACGTGGTTCTGTCGGTTTCTCTGTTTTTGTTTTCTTTTACCTAGGCTATATACTGTACAATGATGACAAATGCTGAAACATTGACTCGCTTTCCATCCTGTTAAAGTGAGCTTCTGGCTTCAGCCATAGAACATTTGGGGGGGGGGGTGCAATAACAATGACATTGAAGGAATTGTTAAGAATCGGTATGGAAAGAGTCTTAGGCTATGCCTCCATAGAGCCCAGTGTACTTTGGGAAAAGATAAGTAGCAAGGAAAGTATTTGCAAATGGGTTGAAACCATGATTTGTGTCTTTAACTCTAATTGCCTACAGGAGAAAAAAGTGGTTCCATGCAGGCACGATTGGCATCAAACTGGAGGTGAAGTGACAATTTCTGTTTATGCCAAGAATTCCATTCCTGAACTTAGTCACGTAGAAGCAAATAGCACGGTGGTGAGTTACCCTAATTGGCCTGTATTGTTGCCATTTTAACTCCAAATTCAAATTGATTGTTTAGTGTAGCAGCACCTGCATTTTGAAACTTCACTGTACTCTTCTCGGCGCCTCCTAAAAACATTCCTGTTTAGACAAGCCTACTCAGTTGCCTAGAAAGTTTAGGTAATTTTAACCTGTTTTAGCATTTTACCATTTGTATGTTTTAAAGCAGGGTTGTAAATATTTCTTGAATTTACTGTTTTATCTTTCTTTTTCACAATTAAGCAATGTATAAATTTTATGGAATGAGTGAGTGAATGAATGAATGAAAACTCTCTGCCATCTAGCATTGCAAGCTGAAATGAATACTGCATGTTTAGCTACTGCATAAACTTTTCCTTCTCTTCCAGTTAAATATCCATATCGTCTTCGAAGGTGATAAGGAATTTAATCAGAATCTGAATCTATGGGGTGTAAGTACATACATATTTGTATTCAAGTAAACTTCAGGCAGGTTCAAAATGACAGTCAGGCACTTGTAGAAGGATTAAGTGACAAGATTAAGTACTACAAGATATGTATATCTTGCATTTGTCCTGCTCAGAGTTCTTCCATTGAAATTAATGGACATGACTAACTTCTGAGTAAAACTTAGTTGGATAAGTAGATGCTAACTACAGAATACCTCTCATTCAATATTCTACTAATCTCAATGCAACTGAAGATACAAATCATAAAATCTATACTTTCCTTGTTCCTTTTGTATTCTGATTTATTGCAAACCTGAGGCATTTATAATAATCCACTTTTGTGGAAAAATAAATAAAAATCCTGGCATTGTGATGAGTAATATTAAAGCTACTCCTGCTCCTCAGTCTTGCTGTAGTTCTATGCTTAGTTTCCTGAACATAACTTTCTGCTTTTCAGTTTTGACTGAATTAGTAAGTATCTGATTTAGAATAAAATGCTCTTAAGTAAATGCCAGCCCTTAAACAATTCACTCTTTCCTCAATAGCATCATAATCTGTGCGCAAAACAGTCAGGGGTGTGTGTTCAACATTGGAGGCAATTTGTATCTTGGAACATGTGTCAAGGGGCAGCACTTATTTGTTTACCTTTATTCATGAGACTTTACACTTAGGCTAATTTTTCTAGTCCTATGTTACACAGGGGAATGTTTAAATTTTCTCTTGCCAATAGTTACATTATTTTTTTCTGGGTTTTGCTTCTTTGTTTTTTAAAAACAGTTACTTTATAGCAGCAAGTTGAATAAACTCAATTCTGTAGTGTTAATCAGGCATGCAGTCAAGTAGCAAACTGAAATGTACATGTCTTCTTCCAGGTGATTGATGTGAAAAGGAGTTACGTAAATATGACAGCTACAAAGATTGAGCTCACGATGAGGAAAGCTGAGCCCATGTTATGGGCAGGCTTGGAACTCCCGGTATCCAAAGTAAAACCAAAAGAGCAGCAAGAAATTGCGACACAAGCTTGAAATCTCAGAAGAGGCCAGTTTTTGCTCCTGGTGAAGTGGTGACTTTGCTGTTTTAATGTAACTTAATTTTATGCATAATCACAAAAAAGGTGCATTCCAGATTGGGTATAGTTCTAGGCTTTCCAGTAGCACAATGTTTGTTTTGTTTGTTGTACTGGATCTTCCCCAGACAGTTAAGGCTGGCGCTTATGGAAGTGTTGTGGGTGTGAGCAGCAGCAGTTGGAACCAATAGCCACAGGCACCTGAGGAAGATGCCCTTTGCCACCCTCTCAGCACTGCCGTTGCTCGCTGATTCTCTCCCCCTGGCAAGTCTCTGTTTTTAACACCAGAAAAGGGCTGAGGAAGTTGTTTGTTTATTCCTCCCTATTGTAGGGCAGTGTTATGCTTAAGGCTGTGTCATATTGTATGTACTCTGTCAGGGGTGCTTACTGGCAGTGCATAGGGCCAGGCTCAATGTTCACGACCTAATACAGCTGTCAGTTTTGGCAGCTTGCTGCAGCAATCAACCCTGGACCACGACTTTTAGTTCTGGAATTCCAAAGCTGTACGTGCATCCTGGTTCAGCATCGACATACGTTCATATTGTGGTCCACACTGTGTTAAGATTTCCTCAGTGCTTGAAATGTTACTCAGCCAAGTCACCACTTCAGCAGCCTGCGCTTTTTAATTGTTTTGCCTTGAAAAGAATTGATTCTGTGTAATAATGCAACTACTCGCTTTAAATTATAGCATGAGGATTAAAAAGATATATATATAACAGTGGTTAAGTTAAATGAGTTTTTCCATATTGCGGCCGTGAATTTCATTTGTATAGGGAAACTGGAAAAAGTAGGTGTCTGGAACACCTAAAAAATAATAATTAAGGTTCTTTTTTAAAAAAACAAAAACCAACTTCTTTTCCTAGTGTTTTTTCCCCTGCATGGATGTGTGTTTAATTTTTGTTGATGAAGAACATTTGTTAAAGGTCTCATCCCTTCAGACCTTTTTATAAATTTATGGAATAAACAGTTAACCTGGAGCTGGTTTCATTCAGTTTCTGATTTCTACTGTGTGAGCAGAATGAGTGTTTGAACAAGTTTTGGTTATGTATTAGGAGCTCAATTAAACAAATTCAGTAAATATTTCTTTTGGTTTAACATCCTGCCTTCTGTTCTTCCTACCCCAGTCAGAAAACATTCCTTTCACAACTTAATGACTTTCTTTACGGTGGTAAAACGATGTAGAAGGTACACTGATATTTTTTATTTTATTTTAAGAGCGGGTACACATAGTGCTTCTTTAAATGGGTAACTGTAGTCACAACCACACTGAACATTTAACAGAATTTTAAAGTCATTTCACTCTTCATTTTTGTTCTACATCCAGGTGCTTCTTCTACTCAGCTTTGAAGGGAAACCCTCTTTCCAGTAGCATCTGAGTTATGATTGCTGAGGATTATTCTACGGTAGCCCAGCTGCAGTCTTGTGTGTTTCATGCAATCCATATATCACTGTTGGTAGAATAGAGGTGGAAACTGCAAACAGTCAGGGAAGGAGGAGTGGAATTAGATGAACTAGTGAGTAGCGTCAAACGAATGCAAGGTGAAATGGGATTCAGCTGGGCTTCTGAGTGAAATACTGTTCCAGGCAAGGTTAAGTGGTGGCTGGTGCTGAAAGCATATAATTCTTCCACTGTGGCTATCAAAAATCACTGGCAGCTGCACACTTTGCTGGAAATGTGCTCAGTCTTGGCCCATGCTGTAAACAAGAGCTTTAGAGCTGGCTTAGGACAGCTTAGAAATGGCATGTGAGTGAATGCTTAAAATTGCCAGAAGTAGCACTGTCTGAGTAAAAAGTATTATTGTCGTCAGTCTGGGTTGAAAGTGTAGATGGGCAGCAAAGAAGATCTCTTGCTAAGTCCATTTTTTAATGGTGTTTATCCCACCCCTTCTTCCAAGGTCCTTGGAGGGGGGGGCAGTCTAACTTTCCATCCCCTCCAGTCAAACTTTCTGATTGGTCTTTCTGATCATGAGCACTGAACATGACAAGGGAAGTAGCCTCATGGTGCTGCTGTTTGAATATTATGTCTGTGTTGAGAAGAATCAGCTTTCTGGGCATGCAATGCAAATAGATTGTTTCTGTTCTCGTTCCTGCTGCTCCCAACTATCCTACAATGCAGTTTTCAGTGTCCCTGCAGCAGCCTGAACTGCGAAAGTTGCAATAGAGATTTGCCTCTTGACTTCCTCCCAAGCTTTGCGTTGATCTGTCCTGCTGTCGATATCGAACATGGCATCATAGATTCCAGGGAAGGACACACCTGCATACTTGTTGCGGCTGCTTGGAGCAAAGATGATGTGTCTGTGGGGCAAGGGAACACATTTAAAAAAGAAAAAAAGCAAGCAAACTCTTGCAGGAAGTTAGCCAAGTTTTAGTCACTATAGACCTATTAAAATTAATGGACCTAATTTGTTTCATTAAATTTAGTGGGTCTACTCGAGTAAAACAGCTGACTACAACCCCCACCCCAAAGTCTTAATTTCTGTTGCTGGACCTTTATAGGGTTCCCAGGGCCATTTTCCAAAGCAATAAAACATCGGAAGCTACAGTTCAGGGAGAGCGTTACACTAAAGCAGCACAAGTGTGAGCATTTTAGAAGCCTGAAATAATTAAAATACATCTTTCCTGACACAAATGATAATGGCATAGCTGCTGTATGAACCTTCTTGGAGATGAACTGCGCAAACAAAGACACTACAATTGAGAATACTCCCTCTCCTCTTACAGCACTGTCTCCCCTCCCTGAAAAGGACCACTGCTGATGACCTTAATGTATAGCCCAGTAAATGCAGCAAACCTGTCAGGCATTTGGGCCCAAAGCCATATAGGGTTTTATGAGTTGAGTTAAGCAGCACCTGGCTTAGAAATTGTTCAAGACATTACTGGCAAGATACGTTGGCAAAGACCTGTCCCAGTGCTAGGTGTTTAGTCGCCTGGGTTGTTTTAGTGCAGTATGTGGTCAGTGAAAGTGCCCATTGCTCACATGAGGGGTCAGCATCACTCGGAATATGCAAAGGCATTTAATTTTTGGTTTGGAAATCTGCAGGTGCAGGAATGCATATTCCCAACTCCCTACTTTCCACCCGGGGATCCTTTGATGAAGAGTGGTATATTAATATTAATAACAATAACAATATTAATAATAAATGCTGTCTCTGGAATGGGTCTTCCTCTTTTTCTTTGCTGGCATTAACTATGGTTCCACATCCATCTGCTCAACTGTTATCATAGAAAACATTGCTTTTAGAAGCTACCCAACTTGTCCTCCTGTTGGGGTAACAATGGGCATTGAGTGTGTGGGAAAATGGGTACCTTTGTTCAAGGTTTCCCAGACCACCGGTGGTCCATGAGCTTCATTCAGGTGGTCATCTGCATGAATGTATTAAATATCCATTCTGGTTTTTATAGCACTTTTATCGTTTCTTACATTGCTTTTTATTCTACTGCAATTTTGAGTTCTGTGGAATTCAGGTTGTAATACAACGAAATACAGCATCGTTGAAATAAAAGAAGCAACAAAAAATAAAATTTAAAAATCGTGAAGCGTCTTTCCCAGAACATTACAATTGCTACAAAAGCCAGAAAAAACTATTAAGTCCGTACCCTCCCTCCAAGGCCATTAGCAAATTTTGAGTGCTCTGTTGGGTGTCAGAGGTGGGGAACCACAGCTCTAATCCATTTGTCTGAGAGAGCGGGGAAACAGGTCTACTGCCCTATGCCCTGCAAACAACCCCTCTCTGTGTTATGATGGCTTACCTGTAAAACCGCCTGCCAGGCAACCCAAGGGGATCGATGAACGCTCTCTCCAAAAGCATCAGCTGATCATTCGCCGTCCGCACAGCAATGGGGCTATAAAGTGAGAGAGACATCATAAGAACATAGGAAAGCCCTGTTGGATCACACCAGTGACCGTTTCTTCCAGTGGTCAAGCATGCCTCTGGGAAAGCCCACAAGCACATCAAGAGGACAATAACCCAGCAATGGGTCTTCAGAAGTACATAGCCTGAAGGTAGAAGACAAACATTATGCCCATTACTGTCTCCAGGCTATATGCTACCTCCAATGCTAGCCTTATCCTCGATGAGTTTGTCCAGTCCTTTCTTAGACATAAGTTTGTATGATATCAGACGGTTCTGGGCACATGGAAGGCGCTTTAGCCTAATGTTCTGCTTTCCATAGGCTCTCTCCTAAAGAGTGTGTTGCTACATTCCAACCAGCTTGGGAGTTAATGTATATTTAGCAATCCTGTTGCTTAGAAGATCCAGGCTGTTTTGCCTTTCCTTGCTTTTTCATTCACCCACTCAGCTGCTCACCTGCCTTCCATCTGCTGTCAACAGAGCCTGTGACATACAGAAGCGGTCTCTGTGGCTTTGTTTCCATATATAAATTTATCGAGCCGCACTACTGTTGAAGCAATGATTCTTCAACATCAGCTTCATTGGACTGGTCATTTTGTTTGGATGCCTGATTATCGTCTTCCAAAGCAACTACTCTATTCCGAACTTAAAAATGGAAAGTGTAATGCTGGTGGTCAACAAAAGAGGTTTAAAGACTGTCTCAAAGCAAATCTAAAAAAAATATGTAGTATAAACACTGACAACTGGGAAATGCTGGCCTCTGAGCGCTCCAATTGGAGACCAGCCTTTACCAAAGGTGTCATGGGCTTTGAAGACACTCGAACTCAGGACACAAGGGAGAAACGTGCTAAGAGGAAGGCACACTTGGCAAATCCACACCGTGATCAACTCCCGCCCGGAAAGCAATGTCCCCACTGTGGAAGGACGTGTGGATCTAGAATTGGCCTCCACAGTCACTTACGGACTCATTGTTAAAACCGTGTTTATGGAAGACAATCTTACTTGGCTAAGAGTGATCGCCAAAGAAGAAAGAAGAAGAATACAAGTGATGGTAGCTGCACCTGCAGTTTTACTTAAGTTGCATAAAGGCATTCTCATTTCAGCAACAGTGTAGGCATCTTGGGTCCGATGAAAATGCAATGCTGGTTCCAAGTAAACTGTGGTTTGCAAATCAGGGATATGGACTTAAGCCTGCCAGGCTCTTTTATTAACCCCAAACCATTTATTTTTTAGTTGCTTATTGCTTTTAAATGTGCCTTGCGTTTGTCTTGCGACTCAACATTGATCTCCATCTCTGTTTTTAAGAAATTTATGTAACAGAGTATTTGAAAAATGCTGAACAGCAGCGCATTCCGTCTGTTTATTTTTTTAAAAAAAGAAAAACCAGTTTTGCAAACACATACTCACTTGTTCTGATCAAGCTGTGATAATCTATGGTGAAAATCAGCAGCTGCCTCCGTGAAATTAGCAACAGCAGAAAAGAGAGGATCTGCAAATACAGAGTTGATAAGTCAATTTCCTAATTTAGAAAAGAGTAAAGCTCACAGTTTAGTTTCAGGGAGTCCCAGGCTTAAATCCTGGTCACCTCCAGTTCCAAACAAACAGGAAGCTGCCTTAAGGTGGCCAATCAGATCTAGTTCAGTATTGACTATGCTGATGAGTGGTGGTTTCAAATGGGTCATAGAAGATGGCAAATAAAATAGGAACAACTAAAAACATTGAGGGAAATGTCATTTAAAAAAAAGAATGAAACATTAATACAATTAAAGTGATTATAGATACACATATATAAACGTATAAATAACTACCATAAAAATAGCACAGTACCAGCCCTTTCATTAAAAGCAGTGTTTCCCAAAGTTTGTTGGGTGGGAGGACCACAAGGAGGGAGCCAGTCTGTCTCCCCCAGGGAAGGAGTTTCAGAGTTGTTTGGGGGCAACCACCGAGAAGGCCCTCTCCTGGACCAAGCATCCCGGTGAAGGTGGTGGAACCGAGAGAAGGTGGGACCTAGAGATCTTCTGAAGATCTCAGAACCTGGGCAGATTCACAGAAGGGAATACAGACTTCCATATAACAAATTTCAGTTCCCAGGATGCTCTGGGGGGAAGGCATGTCGCTAACAGAGAGAGGCCCATAGCAACAGGAAGCACATCTGTACGGACTTTGTACCCCTTTTGCGTCAGGCTCACCAAACGATACTTGGTAGGTTCCCAGCTGTGCTTTGTGACCCTTGGCCACATTGTAGATTCCATCGGTGTAGGTCCTCAATGCTTCTGCATAATCTTGGCAATGGAGAGGAAGAACATGGGAATCGGCCAGTTCGTAGACCAAGCCTGCCCGGAGGTGAGCGACGGCAAGCTGCTTCCTGAATTCGGGGTCGTAAAACCGCTCAACTAATTCAAAGGTCTCGTACGTGGTGTGGTAGAGAGGGTAGTTACTGAATTTGTCTACTTTCTGGAAAAGGAGAGCAAAGATATGGGTCAAATGTGCCTTTCCTGGATGCTTTAGTTGAGATTCCTGCATTGAAGGGGGTGACCGTCGGGGTTCCTTCAAACTACAGTTCTATGATTCTAAGAAAGATGGAAACTCAATTACAGTCATACCTTGGTTCTCAAATGGCTTAGTTGCCGAACAAATCAGCTTCCGAACACCGCAAACCTGGAAGTAAGTGTTCTGGTTTGCGAACGTTTCTCAAAGCCAAATGTCTGACGTGGCTTCGGCCTGAGTGCAGGAAGCTCCTGCAGCCAATCGGAAGCTGCGCCTTGGTTTTTGAACAGTTTCGGGATTGGAACGGACTTCCGGAATGGATTAAGTTTGAGAACCAAGGTACCACTGTATTAAAGTTTCCCCACATCACAGGCCCAGTCCAACTCAGCTCACTGTCAGTTTGGTGAAGGCAAGATCAAGCACTAAGGGGCAAATTGGGCACAGGGATATAGGAGCTGTCTTATACAGAGTTAGACCATTGGTCCATCTACCTCCATAATGTCTACACTGACTGTCAGCAGCACCCCAGGGATTTCAGGCAGAGAGATGGAACCCGAGACGTTTTTCAAAAGCTCTGCCACTCAGCGGGGCTTATGACTTATCCTATGTAAGTGTGCAATGGACTGCTGCTTTATTCTTTTACATTTCTTTGCAGAAGACTGGATTGGTGCTTCCCTGTCCCTTTCCCCCCCCATTGGGAGCTTTCCCCAAAGTAAAAAAGGAGACCCACTTGCTGTGGTGTGCTCACAGCTGTCCAGAAATAAACAGAGGGGTGTCATCTTTCAGACAGGCTGTTCGACTTACCCTATTCTTAGTATACCGGGCTCTGCCGGACACAATCCCCAACCGCTGGAAGAAAGCTTCAAAATCGCTGCCTGATCCAAGCTTGCTGATCCTGCCCAGAGAGAGAGGGGAAGATGTTGCTATAGTTAGATCCAGTGTTTTTTTCCCTGGGGGGATGCAGGGGTATGCATACCCCTAAACATTTTGTGGATCTAAGTTTGGCCTTGGGGGCAGTGTTTCAATAGGAGAAGGAAAATGAGAGTACCCCTAAACAATTTTTTAAAGAAAAAAAGTACTAGTTAGATCAGGCATAGGCAAACTCGGCCCTCCAGCTGTTTTTGGACTACAACTTGTTTAGTTGTGTCCGACTCTTTGTGACCCCCTGGACCAGAGCACGCCAAGCACTCCTGTCTTCCACTGCCTCCCCCAGTTTGGTCAAACTCATGCTGGTAACTTCGAGAACACTGTCCAACCATCATTTATTATTATTATTTATTAAAATTTGTATACCACCCTTTATCCAAAGATCTCAGGGCGGCTGACCAGTGAAACATAAGATACATAGGATACAAAAATAAGATACATAATAAAACCAAAGCAAACCAATGACCCACTTCCCATAGACACATTTTAAAAGCCATAGACAAACTCCTGGTTGAAGAGAAATGTTTTTTCCCCCCGGTGTAATGAAGGCGCCAGGCAAGCCTCCCTGAGGAGGGTATTCCACAAATAATCATTAAGGTGACTGGCTAATTAAGATGAAAATTAAACCGCAGAAACGTCTGCTGGCATAAACAGTTGTTCAAGGAACTTCTGAAAATAAAAAGCGAGGGTGCCTGCCAAATCCCTGTTGGAAGAGTGTTCTGCAGCACAGGGCTGGTGACACTAAATGAATGAAAGCAAGGATAAGAAAGCTCTAGCTGCCCCTTATGTGGGAATTTTTATGGCACACTCATATGTGCAATTATTTAAGTAACGGATGTTCGTGCTGGGGCTGCCATACATCCGGAATTTCCCGGACATAACCTGGATTCGGCCCTTGCAAACAGTGTCAGGGCGGCAATCGTGCAGGAAAATCCAGATGCCTAGAAGTGTAGATTTTGGTGAATTTCCTTAAAAATAGCTCAAAACTTCTTCTTTTTGTGAGCCTTTGCAAAAAAAGTTCAACAACACACCCCCAAAAAAATTGGCAATCCAATTTATGCCAATAAACTTTTAATTAAAAATAAAAAGTAATGGACTTGCATGTGTGGAATAAGCAATGGATTCTCTTACCTGGGCAGAGTCTTACTTTCTGGGGATGGGTCTTTCTCAAGCCAGCTTTCATAGAGGGTTTTGCTTCCATATCCATCATCAGGGCTTACTATCTAGGGAAGGAAAACAATGGGTCTGAATATGACGATTTCAGCACTATAAGAGAGGTGCCACCTCTCCTATACGTTTAAAGCAGTATCCTTTCACTTTAAACAGCCAGTTCCCCCAAAGAACTCTGGGAACTGTAGTTTTGTTAAGGATGCCGAGAGAGTTCTGAGAAAACCCCTATTCTCCCTGGAAGGCCGAAATTCTGAGTGGTTTAACAGTCAATTCCACTTCCCAGGGAACTGTGGGAACCCTGCCTCCTTTGGGATGTTGATTCAGCACGAAACGGTGCACAAACGCAAGACCTGCGTTTGCACCTGTCCTCGGAACCATGAGGTCTAGAAACCTGATTTTTTTTATTTTAAAAAACCCTGTGATTCCTTAAGAAGCATTCCCTGCACTGAGGATCCCTGCCATCGTTCACC
Source organism: Podarcis siculus (assembly GCA_034642415.1). NCBI lineage: Eukaryota > Metazoa > Chordata > Lepidosauria > Squamata > Lacertidae > Podarcis > Podarcis siculus. The sequence goes on from JAXCMG010000038.1 coordinate 56,761, forward strand.
TCAAGTGCTTTTCCCAGTCACACAAGGACAGATGAAACTAGGAGAAGGAAAAGGGGGGGTGGGGGCGGAGCCAGAAAAAGGAGATGATTTGTACCTCTTTTGTCAGATTATACACCAATCGATTGAGAAGAGGAGTGCAGTCTACTCTTAATGTGTAGTTGCCTGAAAACCAAAGTATATATAGACATTTGTATTAATACTGATGGGACACTCTTAAAAAAATAAAATTTGACTTTAAAAAGTTATAATAGGCTACATCATACCAGACAGTGCCAGATTCACCTACACTCATACCTCATATTACATTTGCTTCATGTTACGTTTTTTCAGGTTGCATGCTGTGGCGACCTGGAAGTACCAGAAAGGGTTACTTCCGGGTTTCGCTGCTCGCGCATGTGCAGAAGCATTAAATCTCTCTTCGCACTTGCGCACAAGCGCCAAATCGTGCCACGCAACTGCACAGATACGGCGCTTCAGGTTGCAGGCTTTTCATGTTGTGAACGGGCCTCCAGAACGGATCCCGTTCGCAAGCAGAGGTACCACTGTATAAGCTAAACAAGCTGTAGCTTAGGGCCCCACTCTCTTGGGGGGGCCTAAAAAAATTAAAGGAAAAAGAAACCTGGATGTACATTTCCAAAATGTAAGATAAAAAAACAAATAAAATGGCTTTAGATACTTGTTAGGTCCATAAATTACCATATAGCATATATTCAACGCAAAAAACAGCAACAATTTGCTGTTGACAAAGGTCAGCTGGACATATAAAGGGCCCCATTACCTTCAGTAGCTTAGGGCCTCATCAAACCTAAATCTACCTCTCTCAACATTGCCTATTTGAGTGCTGTCTCTCAGTATTGGCTATTTAAACCCCGGTATCTCTCCAAATGTAAAAGTGGCACAGAGCTGAAGATGGTCAAACGATGCTCACCTTCTATAGAAGAGTCTGAGTTGATGTAAGCCACAGCCCGTGCTTGAAGAATTTTGGCATTCTCCTGCAGTTACAAAAAGATACAAGCACCACAGGCTGATGACAAAGTTAACTGAGTTGTTTTTTGCCACAGCAGCAGCTGTATATGAAACGGACATCCTAGTGCAATCACATGTATGAACTGTGATAGCTATGCACATTTCTCCAGTTGCCACAGGGATAGAACAATAGAACTTTAGAGTTCAAAGTCATCCCAAGGGTCATCTAGTCCAGCCCCCTGCAATGCAGGAATCATAGCTAAAGCATTCCAGCCAGATGGCCATCCAACCTCTGTTTAAAAACCTCCAAGGAAGGAGAGTCCATCACTATCCAAGGGAGTCTGTTCCACTGTGGAACAGCTCTTACCAGCAGAAGGTTCTTCCTAATGTTGAGTCTTTTCTTACTGTATGTATTTCTGTGTTGTTATTTGATTGTAAGCTGCCCTGTGATCTTTGGATGAAGGGTGATACAGAAATTTAATAAATAATAATAATAATAATAATAATAATAATAATAATAATAATAATAATAATTTATATCCCGCCCATCTGGCTGAGTTTCCCCAGCCACTCTGAGCGGCTCCCAATTGAGTGTTAAAAACAATACAGCATTAAATATTAAAAACTTCCCTAAACGGGGCTGCCTTCAGATGTCTTTTAAAAATAGGATAGCTGCTTATTTCCTTCACATCTGAAGGGAGGGCGTTCTACAGGGCCGGCACCACTACCGAGAAGGCCCTCTGTCTGGTTCCCTGTAACCTCACTTCTCGCAATGAGGGACCGCCAGAAGGCCCTCGGGGCTGAACGATGTGGGTGGAGACGCTCCTTTAATTAATTATAATGATAATCACCACGTAGAGCAGGATTGGGGGCAGAGTGAAATGAAGACAATGGAAGGGGGTGCTTCCCCATGGGGTCATCACATCACTGCTAATGGGATTTACTGGGGCAGACCCCCAAATCTGCTCATAACCCATGGTTTTAAAGATGTTTGTGCTGTTTGTGGGAAAACTCGGGGCCCCTCCAGCCCAGTGTATTCTTGCTGTCTGGAGGGGCACATTGCAATCAATGACTAGGTTAGATCCTTAACTTCCATGGGTCTGTTCTGAGGGGGAAAAATAGAGAGTTCCTGCGAGTCTCAGCAAAATATTCTGGAACCAGGCTCACCACTTACCTCTGCCCATTCGGTGGAACCCAACAGCCCAAATTCTTCCGCATCCCAACTGGCAAAAACGATTGTTCTCCTAGGTTTCCAACCTGTTGGCATTGAAAAGGTCATCCTCTCTTTGGGTGGTTCAACTTATAACAAGGCTGAGGAATTTGTGGGCTTCCAGCTGGATTGGACTACAACTCCCATCAGCCTCAGCTAGCATGGCCAATGGCCAGGGAGGATAGGAGTTGTAGTCTAGCAACACCTGGAGGACCAAAGCTTTTCCCATGCTTGCTTTTTAAACACAGCCCCAGGGCAGTTAAAAACCATGCTTCAGGAACCTCTATAAAATAAGGATCTGTTTCTGATTGCCTTAGTTTGGGATCAGGATTTTGTTTTATTCGTTGCTTTTCATTCCATCTGCCGGCAATTATATTCCTTAAGCAAAGGACCAAGCAGCCTTACAACCTCTTTTAAAAAAAATCATTTAAAATTTCAACTCTGATCAACAAGAGCAATCAAAATTGAAAAGGCAATGCCATTACAAAAATGGAATCGGGTTTTAGAAATGCCTTTGAAACATGTTGATGATGATAAGACTAATAAGCATCTTTCGGGAAACTGTTCCACCAAAGAAATTCTCATGTCCCAAGGAAGTGTACATGAAACCTAAGTGTTGGGACCCAAATCATCTCCAGAACTTAGGGCTTAGGAAGAAATACTTTGTGGGCTCAGAATGGACTTGAGGGTCTAAACCAGCTTCCCCAACCTGGTGACCTCCATACACTAGTGGCCAAAATCGTGGAAATCTTTTGGGGAAAGTGTATTTCCAAGGTTTGATGGCTCATAACACCTGACTGACTCTCTAAACACTCTTGCTCATTGGCTACATTCAAATGAAGGAAACACTGCATATCAACCTAAGCAAGTTGTGCTTCCTTTTTCTGGTTATTTGGCTATAACTTTTAATAGAATACAGATAACTGAACAAAATTCGTTGCATTACATTCCTCATTAAATTATCTTTCCATTGATATGTAATTTTATGGTATTACTCCCAAAATAAAATGGTGTTATGAGCCATCAAACCTCAGAAATGCACTTTTCCCAAAAGGTTTCCACAATTTTGGCTACTAGTGTATATTATTGGACTACAACTCCCATAATTCATGTTCTCTGGCCATTCTGGGAGGGACTGATGGTAGCTGAAGTCCAACAACGTCTAGAGGGAAAAGCTGCCTTAGGCTGATATAAGTCTGCAATCCTGTACCCATTTAACTTTAAGAAAGTTGCGCTAGACTTGCCACAACTTATTTCTAGGAACAGGATATTGCTGTAAAGTGAATCACTATTATGATGAATTGGGTCTAGAAACTAATAATAATAATAATAATAATAATAATAATAATTTATTATTTATACCCCACCCATCTGGCTGAGTTTCCCCAGCCACTCTGGGCGGCTCCCAATCAAGTGTTGAAAACAGTACAGCATTAAATATTAAAAACTTCCCTGAACAGGGCTGGCTTCAGATGTCTTTTAAAGATAGGATAGCTGCTTATTTCCTTCACATCTGAAGGGAGGGTGTTCCACAGGGTGGGTGCCACTACCAAGAAGGCCCTCTGTCTGTTTCCCTGGGCAGCATGCCTCATGTTTTATTTTCTATTAGTGTAGTTCATTACCTTTCTTCACCAACTTGCCAAAACTCCGAGCCACCTCTTGAAGGACGGCTGCTCCAGTGGTTGGGTCGATGCCGCCAAAGACCCAAGAATCTCTGTGGCCTCCCAAAATTATATACCTATCTAGGGAGAGGGAGCAAAATCAAAACAAAAATATAAGAGAGAAATGTTACAAAGAACTGGATCTAACTCAAAATATACTTGGCAGATGTTTCTGATCAGACTTTCCCCCTGCAAAGGGGCTAGTGGGGTGGGAAAAGAATAGAATATTTCAGAGGAAGAATAAGAGGAAACCCAATTCATTCCATTCAGCGAAGCTGCAAAAAGTGCTCTTTCAGAGTCTCAAATTCCGGTTACCTCTGAAGCTTCTGCAAAAGAAATGACTGCAAAGCACTAACAGGCTCAAAACCATGGTTTAGCCAAAGTGATCTACGAAGGACTGGCTTTGCTAGCTGTGTTTGCAGCTCCCCACAGTGGCGTCGGCAGGGATAAGGCTCGGGGCAGAATCCTGGAGCCCCACTCAGCAGAATGAACTTCCAAAAACAGTGGAAGGAGCTGGGGTCTGGCAGAAGCTCCTGCTGCAGTCCAGGAAGGAGTGACATTTATTTACTGATCTCCCCCCTTTCTAACTGCAGCCCCTTGTACCATCTCTCATGCTGTTCTGCAGGGTCCCGACAAACTCTTCCAAATAGGGTTTCCAAGGGGCTGCAGGAAGTGATCGGCAGGACAGAAGGAACGCCAATATCTGCAAATCGCTTTATGGGGCCTGAGCTTGCTCTACCATGTAAAAAAACAACAACTCCATCTCAAGGAGGGACAAGATGGCAAAATGGGCCTCTGGGTGGACCTTTCACTCTGTTGTTGTTGTTGTTGTTGTTTAGTCACGTCCGACTCTTCGTGACCCCATGGACCAGAGCATGCCAGGCACTCCTGTCTTCCACTGCCTCCCACAATTTAGTCAAATTCATGCTAGTAGCTTCGAGAACACTGTCCAACCATCTTGTCCTCTGTTGTCCCCTTCTCCTTGTGAGGAGTCTTCTCTTCTCATGAGGTGGCCAAAGTAGCCACAGCTTCAGGATCTGTCCTTCCAGTGAGCACTCAGGGCTGATTTCCTTCAGAATGGATGCGTTTGATCTACTTGCAGTCCATGGGACTCTCAAGAGTCTCCTCCAGCACCATAATTCAAAAGCATCAATTCTTCGGCCGTTAGCCTTCTTTATGGTCCAGCTCTCACTTCCATACATCACTACTGGGAAAACCATGGCTTTAACTATATGGACCTTTGTTGACAAGGTGATGTCTCTGCTTTTTAAGATGCTGTCTAGGTTTGCCCTCGCCTTTCTCCCAAGGAACAGGCGTCTTTTAATTTCCTTTCACTCTAGGAACACTCTAAAACCAATAGCCGTTAGGCCAGAAAAAGCTCACCAGGTTCCACTGCTCCTTTGATGGTCCCGATGACATTGTATATTCGCGTGATTTTATTGATTGTGTGAACATGCATTCTGACTTTCCTGTAGAATAAAAACACAGTATTCTGTGAGAGCGTAGTAGTGTCAACCAAACTAGGACTTGCCAGATCAACAGTGAGGGGATGAATTATCATTGGGGGTCTGCTCCTGGTGGCCAAAAATGAAACTAATATCTTGATTGTACAGTTGTACCTTGGTTCTCAAACAGAATGCATTCTGGGAGTCCGTTCGACTCCTGGAACCATTCAAAAACCAAAGCTTGGATTCCAATTGGCTGCAGGGACGTCCTGCAGCCAATTGGAAGCCGCGGAAGCCACGCTGGATGTTCAGCTTCCGAAAATCATTCGGAAACCAGAACAAGCACTTCTGGGTTTCGATCGTTTGGGAGCTGATTTGTTCGGGAGCCAAGGCGTTCGGCTTCCAAGGTACGACTGTACAAGAAAACAAGGCCTTGGTACTGCGAGAAGCTGCCCTGGATAAGCTGTTCCTTGGATCAAGCCTTCAGGTACTCCTGCTCTGGCTCATGCAACCTCTTTCTGGGAGCAAAGGGTGAATTCATGAACTGGGTCAGCGCAAGAGATTTTCCCGACTGAGGCAAAAGGCAACATGGAACCTGCCGCCACCACTCCAAGTTGACTCAACTGGCAGTAGAAACCTTGACACTGGTGCCAGGATGGCATCTTCCACTGCAGGGTAGCTGAGGGAGGTGCAAAACAGGTCATGTGTCCCACAACACCTCACCACCACTCCCAGCACACCAGCATCCACCACCTGAGATGGTCACGTCCTTCTGCCTAATGATAGGGCTGGCCCTGATTGGGGGAAAGGGCCATAGCTTAGTAGCAAAGCTAGAGAGACCCAATGGTTTGCCTTGATATAAGTCCACTTCCTATGTTCTTCTATTTCTCCTTAGTCTCAAGTTTTCCCCTTGTTGAACTCTGCAGGGAGAACAAGGACAAAAACAGAATGAGTTGACTCTGCCCGTCCTTGGCTTTGGCACCACCTACTGTTGGCCTCCATACCTTCTGCCTTGCCAGTTTCGATGGGCACCAGCCACCACTGGGATATGCCATTTGTGTAGGCAATATGCTACGTGAAAGACACAGAAGACCTTCCAGGAAATGGCAGCAACTCTCATATTTCATAGGCTGTTTCATAGGGTTTGGAATGGCAGCTGGTTGGTAGAAGTGTTCAGACTGACCTTCTGGAGTAGGTGCCAGAAAATCCGGGCCCAATGTTATAGGACACGTTGAGATTTCCCTTCCAACTTTCATCTGGAGGTGGAGGACCTCCCATGGACCTGCAACAGGGAAACCAAGACAGACAAGGTCATTGAATTAGCAGCCATCATCTCCTTAATTCCCAAATGGCAAGTATGAAGGGGGCCCAACATTTAGTGGCTTTAGGGCTTGTCATCAAATTAATATGCAATATGCTTTCTGTTTTAGGGTCAGGGCTTCTGGGTATGATTGTAGCTGCCCCTTGTGAATTGCTGTATTGCAGGTAGCGGTCCTACTATGTAAAAATTATTATGTTTCACTGTCCCTTTCAGAGGAAACATCCAGTTTAACTTACTTTCTTTACTTATAATGTTTTCAATCCAATCCTTCCTCCAAGGAGCTCAGGAGAGTGTATAAAGCATGCCCACCTCACAATGTTGTCCTCACAGATACACTGAAATTTAGTTAGGCTAAAAATAAACTAGGCTGACCCATCCAGTGACCTTCATGGCTAAATGGAGATTTGAGCCTAAATCTTAGTTTAAGCAGTGTGAGATTAGGAGCCAAGCTCATATTTCCAAAATAAATACGGTGTCGTGCCAGTTCTTTTTCCATATGAATAAAAACAGGGGGTAAAACAATGACATTTTAATATTGCTAGAATAACAATATGAGCTCAGCCTGCTTTCTGCAAACACCAAAGATGACTAAAATCTACATACCGTAATAAAATTTCAGCATCATGGTAGCCAATGGGATGAACTGGGATTCTGGGAATCCCTACTCCATCGTCAACTCCATATCTGAAGGTATATTCTGAGGAACCAAGAAGAGTTTCGAGATAACCACTGTGTAAGCTTTGTGCAAGGGACGCAGGTGGCGCTTTGGGTTAAACCACAGAGCCTAGGACTTGCTGATCAGAAGGTTGGCGGTTTGAATCTCCGCAACGGGGTGAGCTCCCGTTGCTCAGTCCCTGCTCCTGCCAACCTAGCAGTTCGAAAGCACCTCACAGTGCAAGCAGATAAATAGGAACCGCTTTGGCGGGAAGCTAAACGGCGTTTCCGTGTGCTGCTCTGGTTCGCCAGAAGCGGCTTAGTCATGTTGGCCACATGACCCGGAAGCTGTACGCCGGCTCCCTCGGCCAATAAAGCGAGATGAGTGCTGCAATCCCAGAGTCGGTCACGACTGGACCTAATGGTCAGGGGTCCCTTTACCTTTACATTTAAGCTTTGTGCAAGCAAATCTGGATGAATGCTGAACAGGCAGGAAACCTTGAAACTTGCCCCGTGAAGCAAATAGTTAAACTTACTTCCCAAGTGTAAGACTGTGCTGGGTACAACACTAACCTTTGGCTGGATACCCCGGGGTAAGGGGATCTCCTGCACCATTGAGGTTTAAGACATTCCCGCGCTGCACTCCTCCTCCGGGGAGATTCCACCCATGCGGATAGGGCTCGATTCCAGGGGCGCAGTAATCCGCAGAGTCTGAGTAAAGGATAATCCCTTTAGCTCCAGCTAACATGGCATTTTTAACCTACAGAGCAGCCAAACATTAAGAAGTGGTTTTCAAAAGGTGCGTTGCCATAGCCCGAGAAATTAGTGGCATTCGTTCCTTGTCTTGTTGCCACTGGCTTGGAATCAACTTGATCCCCTTCCCCTCTATCTTTTTTCCTTTCCCCTTCTGTGATGGAACTCCTATTTGGGGACTTCCTTGGCTTTTTTTCTGGCTCATGTAAGACCAGTCTGGATAGTTGGCCTTGGTGGAGATTTGACGTTTTCACCCCCAAAAGGTTTTTGATTTGAGTTTCTATGCGGGTGGCGCTGTGGGGTAAACCACAGAGCCTAGGACTTGCCGATCAGAAGCTTGTTGGTTCAAATCCCCGCAACGGGGTGAGCTCCCATTGCTCGGTCCCTTCTCCTGCCAACCTAGCAGTTCAAAAGCATGTCAAAGTGCAAGTAGACAAATAGGTACTGCTCTGGCGGGAAGGTAAACGGCATTTCCGTGCGCTGCTCTGGTTTCACCAGAAGCGGCTTAGTCATGCTGGCCACATGACCTGGAAGCTGTACGCTGGCTCCCTCGGCCAATAAAGCGAGATGAGCGCCGCAACCCCAGAGTCGTCCGAGACTGGACCTAATGGTCAGGGGTCCCTTTACCTTTACTGAAATGAGGCTGCATTTTAATGTTGTATTTTAATCTTGTTTTTAAGTTGTATTTTATCAATTGTTTTATACCTGGTGTTAGCTTCCCTGAGCCAGGTCTTGGCTGGGGATTGTGGGGTATAAATAAAATAATAATTATTAAACTGTGACTGGAGAACCTGTGGCCTTTTTAGATGTGCTTGGACTCCCAGCTATCATTGCGGCTGACTTTGGTAATATGGTGCCTGGAGCACAGACAAATTTTGGTGCCCCCTGCTGCAGCGGGACCTGCAGGAGGAGGAGTTCAAAGTGGTCTACTCTGAGGTGGTGTTGGAGCAGCAGGGAGGAGGAGGAGGCAGAGAAGAGCTGCTCACCCTGCTGGAATTGGGGGAGCCCCTCTGGCCGCACCCTGCAGCTCCTCTTCAGTGGGGGCCAAGTTTTTGCCTCCCCTGACACCCCCTTGCCTCTGGGGAACAGAAGGATCTGCCCTGATAGTGATCTGGGGTTAGCTAAGCAGCACAACTCTGTTTCATTCCAAGTCAAATTCCTAGAAGGGACAGTGAGAGTGTTGCTGGTGTGGTAATATTAATAGGTGGAAATAGTCTATCCTGAGACTAGGGACTCAGCTACATTAGCCAAGAAACAACGTTTGGGATGCGTTATAAACATGCAACACCAGGTGGAACCAGATAGCAAAAAAATAATAAACATTAAGCAATTTCCATAGCGTTTTTTTTCTTTTGTTATAACAATTTAATTTCTGACTTATTTATAACGTTTTTCCCCTGTGTGTAGATCCACCCTATGTTTAAATAAGCTGAATAAGCTTTTGAAGTTCTCTGTAGAGAGCATTTGCCTGCAGCTAAGGATTGGCCTCACATGAATAAACCATAAAGCTTGAAACCCTCATTGAGTGTAAATAAATAAAAAATATATGGTTTTGTTTCAGAAGTGCCTCCTCTTTAATGTGACCCTCTGGCACAGCTGTCAACTTTTCCCTTTTTTAAGGGAAATCCCCTTATTCCGAATAGGATTCTTCACAAGAAAAGGGAAAAGTTGACAGCTATGCCCTCTGGGTGGGATATAAGTGGACACAAGGCATTCTTCACATGAACAAAATACCCAGCTGCTCTTTAATAAAGGAACCTTACAACAAACAGTTAAAACAGACATCTCCATTATAGCTAAGAAGGAGAGCTGACTCTTTTAAACACCCAGAACACTGGCTACCCATCTGCCACCTTTAATGGGAGAGTCTGTCATACAACTATATGATGAAATGGAACACACCACTGCAGACTATAGGGGAACATAACATATTCAAATACTCCCTTGCATTAACAACGAAACAAAGCTTTTCAGGTAAAAACAAACCACAGTAATATTAGGGATAATGCTTCTGGCATAATTCGCTTTATGCTATGCAGGTTTCTACTTGTGGGGAGGTGTTTTTATAGCAGGGAGAACTCAAAAATGGGATCTCTGTCTGCAAGCTGAAGTGGTATGATCCACCCTAACCCCCCCC
>JAXCMG010000038.1:72460-86695 GCA_034642415.1 Podarcis siculus
AGAGAGAGAGAGAGAGAGAGAGAGAGAGAGAGAGAGAGAGAGAGAGAGACTCTGCACAAGGGGGCAAAGTCCTCACACTTTTCCTCTGCACACAGATCTCGACTCCTCCTGCAGGCTGCGAAGAGGGCCGGCAGAGACGAGAAGGATCCTCTGCAAACCAGGCTCCAAGTGCTGTACCGCTGCCAAGGTCTGCGGCCTGGCACTGCCATTCCTTCGCTCGGGAGGAGAGCAAAGCCAGGAACAGGTGTCTTCTCAGGCTGAGGCCACCGCTGTCCCACCGGGGATGCTCTGGAAGGGCTGGGCTGGTTTGGCAGCCTCGGTTTTGGCAGCATCCATTGTCAATTAATGAGAGGCGCTCTTCAGGAATAAATGAATCGCACAAACAGGCAAAGGTGTTGGCCGTCATAAATACAGGGATGGGGAAACGGTGGCAACCCAGATGTGGGCAGACTCCAATTCTCATCTTTACCAGCCAGTATGGCTAATAGTGAGGGACGCGGGTGGCGCTGTGGGTTAAACCACAGAGCCTAGGACTTGCCGATCAGAAGGTCGGTGGTTCGAATCCCCGCGACGGGGTGAGCTCCCGTTGCTTGGTCCCTGCTCCTGCCCACCTAGCAGTTCGAAAGCACGTCAAAGTGCAAGTAGATAAATAGGTACCACTCTGGCAGGAAGGTAAATGGCGTTTCCATGCGCTGCTCTGGTTCGCCAGAAGCGGATTTGTCATGCTGGCCACATGACCCGGAAGCTGTACGCCGACTCCCTCAGCCAATAAAGTGAGATGAGCTCCGTAACCCCAGAGTTGGCCACGACTGGACCCAATGGTCCCCCCCTTTACCTTTACCTATGGCTAATAGTGAGGGGTGTATTCCTTTATGATGGATCAAAGATGACATATACAGGAAGGGAGTCTGCCTTTCTATGTGTGGATAAATGATAAGATATAGACAATATAAATATGACAGAGAGTCTTTTAAGTTACTCTTTTTCTACTACTTTTGCTCTTTTTCTTTTCTATACAATTGTGTTTTGTATTTTCCCTAGGGAGTTGTTGTTTAGTCATGTCCGACTCTTCATGATCCCATGGACCAGAGCACGCCAGGCACTCCTGTCTTCCACTGCCTCCTGCAGTTTGGTCAAACTCATGCTGGTAGCTTCGAGAACACTGTCCCACCATCTCGTCCTCTGTTGTCCCCTTCTCCTTGTGCCCTCCATCTTTCCCAACATCAGGGTCTTTTCCAGGGAGTCTTCTCTTCTCATGAGGTGGCCAAAGTATTGGAGCCTGAGCTTCAGGATCTGTCCCTAGGGAGAGCAATGCACTAATGGGAAGCCATTGCAGAAAAGGCCCTGTTCTTGTGTTGCCACCCTTTGGACCTCTCATGGAGGAGACACACGGAAAAGGGCCTCAGAAGGTGATTTCAGAGTCCAGATCGGTTCACGTGGGGAGAGGCAGCCCTTGATGCACTGTGGTCCTGAGCCATTTAGAATCCTATTTTGGCATTATGTGGTATAAAGTAATTATAATAATGGGTGTTTTGCAGAGCCCATTTTCCAAGTCAGAAATAAATAAATAAATAAATAAATAGATGATAGATAGATAGATAGATAGATAGATGATAGATAGATAGATGATAGACAGACAGATAGACAGATAGACAGATAGATAGATAGACAGATAGATAGGCAGTGCTGTGTACTGATTTGCGTCGGACTAAGACCTGAGACGCCTGCCAACCTAGCAGTTCGAAAGCACCCTCGGGTGCAAGTAGATAAATAGGGACCGCTTTCTAGCGGGAAGGTAAACGGCGTTTCCGTGTGCGGCTCTGGCTCGCCAGAGCAGCGATGTCACGCTGGCCACGTGACCCGGAAGTGTCTCCGGACAGCGCTGGCCCCCGGCCTCTTGAGTGAGATGGGCGCACAACCCCAGAGTCTGGCAAGACTGGCCCGTACGGGCAGGGGTACCTTTACCTTTACCTTAAGACCTGAGAGACAGGATTCAAATCCCCACTTGGCCACAAGGCTCGCTTGGTGACGTTGGGTCACAATCACTGCCTCTCACCCTGGCCTACCTCACAGGGTTGTTGTGGCGTTGGGGGAGAACCACATGCATGATGACCACTTACAGTTCCTTGGAGAAAAAGGTGGATTATAAACGCAATGTTTAAAGACTGAGTACTATAAAGTGTCTTGCATTCTGCCTTCCTATGGCTCCCATTAATCTTGCATGTTCAAGGAGGCTGCAGGCCTGTTTGTTTTATGAGCCTTTCTGAGTGAAAGAGAAAAACCATAGTTCTATTGGTAGAACATGGTGGGTGGTGGGTTAAAGCCACACACTGGGCAAAAGATTCCTGCATTGAAGCGGGTTGGGCTAGATGACCCTTGTGGTCCCTCCCAACCTTAAAAAGGTAGGTAAAGGGACCCCTGACCATTAGGTCCAGTCGTGGCCGACTCTGGGGTTGCGGCACTCATCTCGCTTTATTGGCCAAGGGAGCCGGCGTACAGCTTCCGGGTCATGTGGCCAGCATGACTAAGTCGCTTCTGGTGAACTAGAGCAGCACACAGAAATTCTGTTTACCTTCTCGCTGGAGCGGTACCTATTTATGCACTTGCACTTGGACGTGCTTTCAAACTGCTAGGTTGGCAGGAGCAGGGACCGAGCAACGGGAGCTCACCCCATCGCGGGGATTCGAACCGCCGACCTTCTGATCGGCAAGTCCTAGGCTCTGTGGTTTAACCCACAGTGCCACCCGCGTCCCTTCCCCTTCCAACCTTACAATTACACAATTCTATGATCCCTTATTTAGTTCTAGGAAGCAAGCAAGCAAAGAAAGCAGCTTTCAATTCCCACCAATGTTTCAAATTTACCACTAGATGGCAGGATTACACCACGAACAATTGCTGCCATCATTCCCTGCTTTCTAGGCTTTTAAATAAGAAATTATCAGTTACAGAAAACCGCTTCCTTCCTTGCACAAGCTTGTAACACGGTGATCTATGGGGTAGCCCACCTTTCCCGTCTCCCCTCCCTCTGTGGCACATTTGTCAGCTGCCTTCCTTTCCTCCCAACCTTAGAACCAATATGGTTATAGCTGTGTTGGATATTTTGCCTGCTAACATCTGTAGGAGTGCAGTGCTTTTTTTTCTAAAACAAAGTTTAGGGGTACTCTCATTTTCCTACTTGTACTGAAATACTGCCCCTCAATGAGGCCAAGTGTAGATTCATAAAATGCTTAGGGGTATGCGTACCCCTGCGTACCCCCCTCCCAGAAAAAAGCACTGTAGGAGTGTATATATGCATTGTTTGTTTGTGTGCGTCCGCATCTCTGTATCTTTTTGGCATGTGCTCAAATCATTCCTGTTTTGGTAAGCCTCCCCAGAGGCTTAGAAATTTCAGGTAATTTTAATAGTACTTTATCTGGGATGCGGGTGGTGCTGTGGTCTAAACTACAGAGCCTAGGACTTGCTGATCAGAAGGTCAGTGGTTCGAATCACCGTGACAGGTGAGCTCCAGTTGCTCGGTCCCTGCTCCTGCCAACCTAGCAGTTCGAGAGCACGTCAAAGTACAAGTAGATAAGTAGGTACCGCTCCGGCGGGCAGGTAAACAGCGTTTCCGTGCGCTGCTCTGGTTCGTCCGAAGCGGCTTAGTCATGCTGGCCACATGACCCGGAAGCTGTACACCGGCTCTCTCGGCCAGTAAAGCGAGATGAGCGCCACAACCCCAGAGTCGGCCACAACTGGACCTAATGGTCAGGGGTCCCTTTACCTTTTAATTTGTGTATGTCTTTTGTAAACTGCTCTGAGTTGGTTTTTGTTTTTGTTTTACAATCAAGCAGTGCATAAATTTTATGAAACAAACCAACAAAATATCTCCACAACCCACACTTCTCTTTAAGAAATAAAATAATGAAAGCTGAATGTTTTTGTGACAGGGAATGCACAAGAGGGGGACAAATGACCCCCCCCCATTAAAGGAGATCACCTTGCATTTATTTGCCTGCCTCCCATTTCTGAACTCCTGTTCACCCAGAAATATGCTTTGCTCCTTCTGTGCCCCACTCCCCAGTTATTTTTCTCATGTTGCCACTGGCTGGAGGAATATACAGAGTGGGACTGGACCCTACGAGCCCCCACCCCGAACCCCAATTTCATGGACGGTAGTGTTATGTACTGAAGTTCTCACCCTGGGCCAGCAGGGGGATACTGTAGATAGTTTTCACTCAGGTCCACATATGCAAATCAGGAATTGAAAGTGACGTTCAGTGATTGGATAGTTACTGAAAGTTGTTACTGTTGCGTTGTAGTGGAGCTCTATATAATCAGGCTGGCTGAACCCTTCAGTTCAGTTCTGTTCTGGCCTGTGAATAAACAAGAGCTGTTTGAAGAATCACTGTGTCGTCTGATAGGTTCACCCACAACTTAACAGGTAAGAGGCAGTTTTTGCAAATGCTACCTTTCTCTTGTAGCCCTCAAGGCCATCTCTCCTGCTCCCACCAAATTCCGTCCCAAAGGTTTCACCAACCCTTGGATCAATTTGGGGATGGGAGCAAGGGCTGTAGAAGGAAGGGAGGGATGATAGAGGGTTGCCTCCCAGCCGGCCTTCACAGAAGCCTCCTCTGGATCAAATAGCTTCTATGAATGGTTGCAATTGGGGAAGGGAAGGGACCAATGGCTAAAATGTTTTTATTTGAAAGACAGTCAAATCGATCTTTTAATCTATTCCTTGACAATGCCGGATGGGTGCTTATATTTATACGCTTTATTAGAAATATTGTGAATGTGTGCTTTAAATTCCGTTTTCCCTCTCTGATTAGTTGAGGGGGAGTTACTGGGTTGTTCTTGTTTTTATTTTGGTTGTGTTTTTGTGTTTCTATATTGCGATTTTGTCCCGTGAACCACCCTGAGACCTGTGGGCATAGGATGATATATAAATTAATAATAATAATAATAATTAATAATAATAATACCCTTGCCAGTTTTAAAGCAAAGCACAGCTCTATATTTTTTCTTCTAATTCAGTTGCATGCAGATAGCTATCATTTAAATAGATTAGACAATGAAAACCTTTTACTGTGCAATTGAATTTTATTTGCCTGTTGGTTTATAGAGCTGCAATAACATCAAAAAGATCAGATTGGTTTGCAAAACTCTGGGCAAGCACGTGCTCCAGCCTGAGGAGACCAGCCAGGGTGATAAGTTCCCCCACAAATTATTATTATTAATAATAATAATAATAATAATAATAATAATATATTTATTTATACCCCGCCCAGCTGGCTGAGTTTTCCCAGCCACTCCGGGCAGCTTTCAACAAAAGATTAAAAATACATTAAAACATCAGTCATTAAAAACTTCCCTAAACAGGGCTGCCAACAGATGTCTTCTAAATGTCAGATAGTTGTTTTTTTCTTCGACATCTGATGTGAGGGCATTCCACAGGGTGGGCGCCACTACCGAGAAGGCCCTGTAACTTCCAATGCCGGATTTACTTATACGCTAAAAAAGCTATAACTTAGGGCCCCACTCTCTTGGGCCCCCCCCCAAAAAAAAAATTAAGGGAAAAAACCCTGGATGTACATTTCCAGTTGTATTTCAGTTCAACAATTACTTTGATAATATATATATATTATTATGTGCAAATGTCTTTAGTTCCCTATCAGGTCCATGAATTACCATATAGCATATATTCAACACAAAAAACAGCGAAAATTTGTTGACGCAGGACAGCTGGACACCTAAAGGGCCCCATTACCTTCAGTAGCTTAGGGCCTCATCAAATTTAAACCCGGCCCTGGTAACTTCGTTTTGCTTCTTTAGACGTCCCCCGTCCCCCCTGCCAAATTACAATGTATTCTTTAAATCATACACGGACCTTGTCACCTTTGTGTCATAAGGCAAATATCTATCACATTAAGAACGTGGTCCTTAGGATGCTGAATGATGAAGCCACCATTGCTGTCATGGAGCACAGAGCATACAAAGAGAGTTGTCTCGAACCTATGGAATGACCGGTACCTGAGAATCAGATGTACAGGAGGCTAAATTGTCTTGGGGAGCCATTTCCTTTTAGCTTAGCCTGGGAGTCCAGCTCATAAAATTATGGATTCGTGCTTCCTAAAGCTGGTGGCTCCCTGTCAAACGACACACTGCAAGCTCTCCTTCCCTTTGTGGGGTTTTCTTGCCTTCCCAGAGACATAATAAAAAAGCAGATATTTATAGTCGTTTCTCGACTATCCGGCGCAGGCACCCTGTAGTAAAAATTAAATGCCGAGCATCTGCTTGAGATTTATGGCGCTGGCAGGAACATTCTCTCTCTCACTCACTGCGCAACTTCCCTTCTCTGCAACAATAATCTCATTAGCTTGCGCTACACTCGTTCTTATGTTTATTGATCTAGCAGCTCCCACCAAGCTTCCCACTTCTCTTGCAATACACTACACTCTGAATTTCAAAGGATCCTCTAGGGCAGAGGAAGGAAGACTTCTGGCATGTGGGATCCACTTTTGGGGGTTTTGAGTTGTTGTTTTTAAGAAGAATCCCAAGATCCACCAATAAGAACCAGAAGCAAAATAATGGGAGGGCAAATTGCTCTTAGAATTAATGCCCACATTCTCTGCCCAGAAATCTCTTTTCAGTACAAGAGCTGAGTTCACAATCACCTAATGATGATTGTTTTATGCAAGAATGGAAGCCTTTTTCGGATTTATGTTAGTGTGCTGAACTCGCCAGCAGGATTTGAACTGTGAGCAACGGAAGGAATTGGAGATCATTGTGTTGTTGTTGTGGTATAAGGGGCAGAAGATAGGGTTCAGGAAATGTACAGCAATAAAAAACGCTGTGGAAAACGGGGTGGGAGGTCAATAAACAAAAGGAAAATTCACAATGTATTGGAGTGTATATGTTATTTTTTTTGAAAATTCAATAAAATATAATTTTAAAAAGAGTTAGGCTCACAATCCTTTTTTCCCCTCAGTTCTTTTTTGAAAATTATTTTGACTATAATCATAAATAAATAAGAATAAAAATGTGCACTGCACCACCGAGACCATTCCATTGTAACTATCCAACCTCCCAAAATTTCAACACCTCTTGCGATGGTTTGACCCCTTTCGGTTTTAACAGTACAAATTCTACGAACACCCTCTCTCTCCTCAAAATCATTTCTCCTGCATATTCCCCATCTTACCTTAATGGCACGTGTTAATCTATCATTAATAGCTGTATTCCACACCTCTTTATACCATTCTTCCATTTTATATTCTGCTTGCCCCCTTCCACTTCCTAAGCTCACAATCCTTTTGCATAAAAATCCATTCTTGGTTTCTGCCACCACCTCAGGTTTTCTTCATTTGAGCAACATAATCAACAAAAGAAGAAAAAGTCCTTTAAATGAGGGTAAGCAAATGGGAGTCAGAATGGAAACCAAATCACATCTACTAGTAGATCCCAAGTGTCCTCCTACCTGCCCCTGCTTCAGGGCATGGTCCATGGAGATGTTATTCTGGAAAGCACCCCTGAAATGATTGGGAGCTCCCACATGGCTCCCATTCATTTCAATAGGACCTGAGTGTAGAAAGTCTACAGGCAGTTTTGCCCTTGGTGTTTCCAATAACTGCCATGGCAATATTTTCTGCCTTAACAACCTTCAGATCTTGCAAAGCAAATAGATATTGAAATCTGGTTTTAGAATATCGGGCAACGATTTAAGAGTGGAAGTACGAGAATCCCGAAGTATTGACAATTGAACAACTAGTCAATTTGACATCAGTGCCATTTCCATTATGCTAAAATGATGGCTACCTACTTGGCTGTGAGTCCTGGAAGCCATTTGTTCAGGTCCTCTCCTCTGGAGCAGGAGAAAACAGGCTTGCTCCATCTTCCATTGGACAACCCTTTAGCTATTTGCAGAGGGCTATCTTATCTCCTGTACAAAGGTAACATTTATATTGGTAGCTCCACCCACTGTTGCCCATGTCTCCGCCCACCACTCAATTGTTGCCTCTGGAAAGTTGTCCAGAATGGGATGTGTTCTTCAGGCTGAGACATGTTCTCCAACCCTTGGACCACAGCCTTCAAAGATCTCCCCAGCTTTGCTATTATCCCACATTTTTCTTTATTGCCGCTCTGTTCTTTGGAAGGTCTCCTGGCATGCTGAAAAGTAATAGAGGCAGATCAGGATCACTGTCAGTTTTTGTGTTTTCAAAGAGACAGTAGACATTGCTCCATGACCCCCAAAATGCCTTGATGTGACCTTAGATCTTTTTTTTTTTTGTGGGAGGAGGCCTGATCTAACTTAAATTCAGAAGGGCACAATTGCTATTGTTTGGTGCTCTTGAACCCCTGCAACAGTTGCCACACATAAGCAAATCTTTAAAAATCAAAACAGGGTTAAAGCACAGTCACTTGGCATCCATCACATAAGACATCCGTTTAAGTGGGGTGATTTGTAAGGTAAAGGTAAAGGGACCCCTGACCATTAGGTCCAGTCATGGCCAACTCTGGGGTTGTGGCGCTCATCTCACTTTACTGGCCGAGGGAGCTGGCGTACAGCTTCCAGGTCATGTGGCCAGCATGACTAAGCAGCTTCTGGCGAACCAGAGCAGTGCACAGAAACACCGTTTACCTTCCCGCCGGAGCGGTACCTATTTATCTACTTGCACTTTGACGTGCTTTCGAACTGCTAGGTTGGCAGGAGCAGGGACCAAGCAACGGGAGCTCACCCCGTCACGGGGATTCGAACCGCTGACCATCTGATCGGCAAGTCCTAGGCTCTGTGGTTTAACTCACAGCGCCACCTGCGTCCTCGGGGTAATCTGTATAACGAGCCAAATCAAATGAGCCAAATCAAAATGAATAGGAAAAGGTGTATGGGGGGAAAGTGGTTGTTTCTCCAAAAAGGAACTGTGTCTTTTAAAGCAAAGTTAACTGAAAAACTAGGTAATTTAAATCAGTGCTGGGGGGGGGGGGAGAAACACAGTTTCAGTGGCATGCTTTTTAAAGATCTATTGATATAGCACTTTGACAAACAGAATACTTTCTTTTGTTTCTTGCTTTTAATTTCAAATGCATGGCCAGGGGCCAGGAACAGAGCACAACGCTTACAGCTTGGGATGTCCCACTCTCAGAGGCAGAATACTTTGCTGACATACAGCTCTACTTTCAAAGCTAACAATGGAACTGCATTGCGCACAGACGAGTACGCTGGTCGGTAGCCAACGATCACCATCAAAAGCTTTGTTGTGCTTCAGTTTGTATGGGTTGCTCCAGGTGAGCAGATGAAAACAGCGACACCACTTGGCTTTGTAATTAGATGCATGAAAAGAACAGGAAGCAGGGATGTTCTCTGTCCACTACCACAAAGTCTCATGCGCTAGACGAGGGGTGACTTCTAATGTTGTGCAGTGGAGGGATCCAGTGCAACAGCTCTACTAGTGGGACGTTGTTGCACAACAATTGTGCAATATTTGTGCAACAACATTACCAGCAACCTGCTTAGACATTCTCTTGCACGACGAAATTCTGTTGGCACAAAATATTTTGCCGGAGGAACAAGTATACTGTGGTACCTCGGGTTAAGTACTTAATTCGTTCCGGATATCCGTTCTTAACCTGAAACTGTTCTGAACCTGAAGCACCACTTTAGCTAATGGGGCCTCCTGCTGCCGCCGCACCGCCGCTATGCAATTTCTATTCTCATCCTGAAGCAAAGTTCTTAACCCGAGGTACTATTTCTGGGAGTTTGTAACCTGAAGCGTATGTAACCTGAAGCGTATGTAACCCAAGGTACCACTGTATAAGATAAAAAAGCTATAACTTAGGGCCCCAGTCTCTTGGGGGCCCTCAAAAATTTTTAAGTAAAAAACAAACCTGGATGTACATTTCCAAAATATAAGATAAAAAATAAAATAAAATAAAAACTAGATACAGAAGCAGTGTTTTGTGCTGTGCAGGCTCCTATGATGTAAGTAATGGGCCCTTCCTGTTAGCCTGCTCCCTATAATATCACTGGTTTGATCATTTCTATATATAAGGTGCCTATATTCTACATGTGCAAATGGCTTTAGATCCCTATTAGGTCCATAAATTACCACATAGCATATATTCAACACAAAAAACAGGGACCATTTGTTGTTTACAAAGGACAGCTGGACATATAAAGGGCCCCATTAACTTCAGTAGCTTATGGCCTCATCAAACCTAAATCCGGCCCTGGTGCACTCCATTGCCTCTTGAGACACACGGATGCCAACAACAACATTAAAAGCAGCCCATAGTGTTCACATATGGGTGTCCTGTCTGAGGTTAACATAAGAAGAGGCTGCTGGATCAGGCCAGTGGCCCACCTAGTCCAATATCCTGTTTTCACATTGGCTAATCAGATTCCTGTAGGACCCTAGCATGTCCCCTTCCAACAACTGTTAGAAGCTTCTGGAAAGTAACTGTCTGAAGTGAGGAACCTGTACATGGTGGGGATTCCATAGTTTGGGGTGTCTACATGAATAGAACAGGCTCCCCACTTTAGACAGTCACCCTTCATCTTGCGGTGAGCAATGGGGACAGCGGGGCAGAGTTTGCTTGCTGCACCCTGCAATGCCCCTCTTGTGCAGAGTTTTTTCCCATTTCTATAACTTCTGGTCATAGTGCTAATATAATGGAGTTATCAGTGTTTGCCCTGTTTTCTTCAGCATCCACCTGCTTCCCTCCCCGCTCTTTAAGGATTGTTGCCTGACAGAAACATCCATTATTTTAGTCACTCATGGCAGATCGTTGACGTTGAAGATGATACCATTAGGGCGATGTGGGGCATCGGCAAATGGGCCAGATGTTGCCAGCTCAGGATGATTACCCGGTGACATATTTGCAGAGGGTCCTCATTTATCCAGCAGCAGTTGGAGAGAACATCTGGTGCTGGGAAAAACATCAGCCATCCATCATCGGCTGTCTTTCAAACAGAATAACGACAAACCCTGATAGGGCTCTGTTGGAAGAGAAGGAAGTGTTGGAAGACATACAGAGTAGAGAGATTAACCGCGATGATAAGCAAAACAGAAAGGACCATTTTTCTTAGGGTGCGTTTGGACATTGGAATTATTGTGTTAGTTTCCCCGAATATAATGCTAGCACTTCTGCCCCTTTCTCTAACGTTCTTTTCAAAGGCCTTTTGGGACATGATATATAATGAAATTAAGAAAAAAAGAATTAAAGTGACTTTTCCCAAGAGGCAATGGGGAGGCTTTTCCCATTTCCATCCAATCTGCAGAGGAATATTTGAGGTCAATGAAAGAGTCAAAATGGCTTTAGGACTGTTCTCCTGTAGCTACTGTTTCAGACATGTGGTTTATGAAGAAGAAGAAGAGTTTGGATTTGATATACCGCTTTATCACTACCCTAAGGAGTCTCAAAGCGGCTAACATTCTCCTTTCCCTTCCTCCCCCACAACAAACACTCTGTGAGGTGAGTGGGGCTGAGAGACTTCAGAGAAGTGTGACTGGCCCAAGGTCACCCAGCAGCTGCATGTGGAGGAGCGGGGAAGCGAACCCGGTTCACCAGATTACGAGTCTATCGCTCTTAACCACTATACCACACTGGTGTATGTGTTTGCCTGGCACATTTATGAACATTCATTTTATATCTTAGACCTTATAATTCTCATAACACGACAGACAGAGAAAAGCTCATCTTGACCCTCTTTCTCCATACCATGAAATAACTTCAGTCATACCACTTTTTTCTCTAAACTAAAAAGTCCCAAAGGCAGCAACTTTTCTTCATAGGGGAATTGCTCCAAACCCTTGTTCATTTTGTTGGTTGTTGAACTTTTTATTTTTTGGCAAAGTTGTTGAGCTTTTCATTTCTTTCCCCGGACGGGCCCTACCTTACATACAAACAGACTCTCTTTTAACTCATCTCTGTTCTTTTCTGGAATCAGAGTTTGATAAATTCAGGGGGGATATGCAACACTTAGCGTGAGAATTCCTTAGGTTATGGTGGACTATAAGGGAGGGAAGGAGGCAGGGGGTATGACTGTCAAATCTATTCCATATTTCGGTGTGAAAGAGACCTGGAGCCAGGACGCAAGGAAATAATGTGTTAAGAAATCCATTGATTCGGGTGGCAGTCAGCACTATAAACAAACAGCAATAGAGAAAGGTCTACATTTAAGGTAGGCCTCAGGCCTTACCGACGCACTGGTATTAAAAGTACAAAAAATATATATATTCTGTCATGTTTCCAAGAGGTAATTATTTGCTGGAAGAGGAATAATTCCCACAGCACAATATTAGGTCTATTTGCCTTTGGGCAATTGAACTGTTTGCACACTTTGACGCACTCACATCCCAAAATGGGAAGTCTGTACATATATCACCTCAGTCGTGATGTACTTGGTTGCAGGCAGCAGGAGCTGAAAGCTGTAAAGTTGCAGACTCACAGCCAGGGGGCAGCAGTGTTGCAGCCGCGCAGGCAGACCACTCTGCATCATCTCGCAAAACACACTTTGAAGGGCAACACTGTAAATCTTAGAGTTACAGAATCATGGAACTGTAGAATTGGAAGGGACCCTGATGGCCATCTAGTCCAACTCCTATCTATTCCAACCCCCTGCAATGCAGGAATCTCAACAAATGGTCTCCCATCCAATTGGAAACCACACCAGACCCTGCTTAGCTTTGCAAATGGGCTAGCAGTTTTATGTGCTCCATTCCATACAATCTCCAGACCTCATTCATTCAGTTAGCAGGCCATGCCTACTGAGCATACTCAGGGGTTTTTTTTGTTTTTTTTTGTAGGGTGGAGGGGCAGGAGTTCACTCCAAATGGTGCTGGTCTTTTAGCAGAGCTGTGGTTGCTTCTTAGAAGAAATGATGATGATAATAATTTATTTATACCCCGCCCATCTGGCAGGGTTTCCCCAGCCACTTTGGGCGGCTCCCAACAGAATTAACACAATAAAATTAAAAACATGATAAAACATCAAACATTAATAACTTCCCTAAACAGGGCTGCCTTCAGATGTCTTCTTAAAGTCAGATAGTTGTGTATTTCCTTGACATCTGATGGGAGGGCGTTCCACAGGGCGGGCGCCACTACCGAGACTGCTCTCTGCCTGGTTCCCTGTAACTTTACTTCTCACAGTGATGGAATTGCCAGAAGGCCCTCAGAGCTGGACCTCAGTGTCCGGGCAGAACGAAGGGGGTGGAGAGGCTCCTTCAGGTATACTGGGCCGAGGCCATTTAGGGCTTTCAAGATCAGCACCAACCCTTTGAATTCTGCTCAGAAATGTACTGGGAGCCAATGTAGGTATTTCAGGACCGGTGTTATGTGGTCTCAGCGGCCACTGCCAGTCACCAGTCTCGCTTCCGCATTCTCGATTGTTGTTTTCGAGTCACCTTCAAAAGTAGACAGAGCTTAATATCTGATGCCTTGTTGAGCATTATGAGTGACACAGCTCAATCTTCTTCAGAGGCCCTGCTCAGCATGCCTTTGCCAAGGAGGTCCTCACTGGACCTTTTCAGTGGTGGCACCCCAGTTATGGAACAGCCTTTCTAATGAAGTCTTTGCAGCCTTTCTTTCTTTACATCAGTTGAAGAGCTGCTTGTTCACTCGGGTCTTTGAAATAATCAGTATCAGCAGTAGGCTACACCTCTTAGTTCAAAAATCTGTGTTTGGTTTTCTTTTTAAAATAATTTTAGAACAATTATCTATGAAATATCCCAAAGCCATTTCACTATAAAAAAAACAAGCCATAAAAACAATTGCACAATTTCATATATTGAAAATGATAACATTCCAAAGAACCCGTTTCTGACGCAAAAGCAATTTCAAATCCAATATAGATAAAGGCTGGGTTCAGTTTTAATTGTTCCATGTGCTTTGTTTTGTGGGCTGCCCCGGAAATGTATGTTATGGAGTGGTCCTATAAATTGAGTTAATGAGCAAATAAAATGTAAATGCTAATAGCAACTTGTACTCAAATGTTCAGGTTTTATTTTATTTTCCGTGGAAAGGAGTCCAAATTTCTGGCTACACACACACACACACACACACACACACACACACACACACCTGGCAAATGAAGCAGGTGCCCCTTCCTTCTATTTTCTTTCTGTAGTAAACCTGGACATGCTGTTCATTCCCAACTTCTGAGTTTTGACGCATGGTTGGGATTGGGTTTGGAATGGCAGACCCTGACAGGGGGAGGAGGAGGAGGAGGAGGAGGAGGAGGAGGAGGAGGAGGAGGAGG
>JAXCMG010000038.1:90226-112406 GCA_034642415.1 Podarcis siculus
TTCTTCTTCTTCTTCTTCTTCTTCTTCTTCTTCTTCTTCTTCTTCTTCTTCTTCTTCTTCGGATGCAGGAGACATTGGTAGCCCTCTCTGGAGATACTGGGGATCAAACCTGGGACTGTCTGAATGCAGAGCAGATGCTCTACCATTGAGCTACAGCCCTTCCTCTAACAGAGAGCTAAAACGGTCATTTGCTTGGTTGCCACCTGCTTTTCCCATTGGCCCCCGAATCCTTGATATTGTTTTAATGTTGCAACCCATCCTGGGACTGTAACATGAATGGCGGGGACGCGAGTGGCACTGTGGTCTAAACCACTGAGCCTCTTAAGCTTCCCAGTCAGAAGGTTGGCATTTCAAATCCCTGCGATGGAGTGAGCTCCCATTGCTCTCTCCCAGCTCCTGCCAACCTAGCAGTTTGAAAGCACGCCAGTGCAAGTAGATAAATAGACACCACTGCAGTGGGAAGGTAAATGGCATTTCTGTGCGCTCTGGTTTCCCTCACAGTGTCCCGTTGCACCAGGAGCGGTTTAGTCATGCTGACCACTTGACCCGGAAAGCTGTCTGTGGACAAACGTTGGCTCCGTTGGCCTGAAAAGCGAGATGAGCGCTGCAGCCCATAGTCGCCTTTGACTGGACTTAACCATCCAGGGGTCCTTTATCTGCCCACCCACCAAGCAAAGTCAGACAGCCTCTGAGTGCCTTTCCCCTTAATAACAGGGGCAAACAAACCATTGCTTTCTGCCTGTGATTCTAAAGGCTAGGAAAACCATTCCTCTTGGAGTTGTAGCCGCTAGGCATAATAGGAGTGATTTGATGTGCTCCAGCAATGCTCCTTGCTCATTTGCTGGACAGATAACACACACACACACACACACACACACACACACACACACATTGAAAATGCACCGTTTTCCTGGTGGTCCCACTTGTGTAACACTATTCTCATTTAATGGGGACCTGCGGGACTGTAATACAAAAGCCAAATGTGGTACAGGCAGGCATGCCTCTGCCCGATAAGGTGAACATACAAGTGAGCTTATAACTGAGATTCTCCCTTGCTGAGCCACACAAAACGATGAATGGAAATATTCTCCGCTGCAGCCGCTCTGATAATCCGGCTGCTGGAATAGCTAGCCAGAGGTGGCGCAGGCCACAGCCATCTGCAGATGTGCCAGAGCTGAGTCATTTGCAGCTTTGCCTTCTGGGTCATCTTTTTTATTTTATATGTTGTTGTTTAGTCGTTTAGTCGTGACCGACTCTTCGTGACCCCATGGACCAGAGCACGCCAGGCACTTCTGTCTTCCACTGCCTCCCGCAGTTTGGTCAAACTCATGCTGGTAGCTTCGAGAACACTGTCCAGCCATCTTGTCCTCCGTCGTCCCCTTCTCCTTGTGCCCTCCATCTTTCCCAACATCAGGGTCTTTTCCAGGGAGTCTTCTCTTCTCATGAGGTGGCCAAAGTATTGGAGCCTCAGCTTCAGGATCTGTCCTTCCAGTGAGCACTCAGGGCTGATTTCCTTACGAATGGGTAGGTTTGATCTTCTTGCAGTCCATGGGACTCTCAAGAGCCTCCTCCAGGACCATAATTCAAAAGTATGCACTGAAAAGGAGGCATTTGTTATGAAGAGGGGACAGAAGCATGTCATGTAATTCTGAATCCTTTTTTTATCATTATTATTATTCACTCCCCTTTTGCATTTTCATGCTTTAGATCTCCCCCAGCTCCTTGCTGGGCAAATGATGCTCAATTGCGGGTGGGAAAGATTTCATTCAAATTCACAAAGATGAACGGTTATGGGGAAGGTGGTTTTATGCACGGCATAACCTCCAACATTCCTCAGATGAAAACAGGGGCGTTTCTCACTCCACTGGCAATTTACCCTCTTCGACTCCCATTTTTTGCCCTCACTTTTTTTTTTTGCAGAGCATTTCCTCTCAGAAGGAGGGTGAGTGTCACCACTGTTGCACCAGCCAGACACAGGACACACACCCTCCTCTGTCCAGAGAAAAACCCTCATCCCTGAATTTATTGTATTTTACACAAATTTTGCTAGATATTCCAAATTTTATTTTTGGGGTAGATTTACAAAAAGAAAAACACATACCAATAAATAAATTTTAGAAAAGGGAAAGATTAGATGCACACAAAGCCTTAAAAAAAATCTAGACTCCTTGCAATCCACTCTGTGGGTGGAGGAAATAGGGACATTCTGGGATCAAATTAGAAGCTGGGGTGGCTTTTGTAATTCCGTAATTTTAAAGGAGGGGCTGACTGAATGTGCTTGCCAAGAGCCTTGAGAATCTGATCAGGAGAGTTTTAAACTAGATCTTGAGTGAGGAGGGGAGGGACAATAAGAATGATAAAAGAGCACCTGGCACTGGGGATAATAGCTTTATTGATGACCAGCAAACTGAGCTGGTGCTCCAGAAACCTGCTAAAGGGCAAGAAACTACAGGAAGGAAGCAGCTGCAGGGAATGACTCATGGTTTCAGTTGTCTCTACACAAATGCACAGAGTATGGGAAACAAACAAGATGAACTTGAGCTTTAATACAGGATGGCAAATACGACCTGGTAGGCATTATTGAAACCTGGTGGGATGAGACTCATGATTGGAATGTGGGAATTGAAGGGTATAACCTGTTCAAAAGGAATAGATCAAACAGGAAGGAAGGAGTAGCAGCATTGTATATAAAGGATGTGTACACTTGTGAAGAAATCCATGACCTGGAGCATGAAAAGCAGATTGAGAGTATATGGGTAAAAATTGTAGCAGAGAGAAACAACAGTGACCTTACTGTGGGTGTCTGCTATGGACCACCAAGCCAGACTGAAGACTTAGATGATGTCTTACTATAGCAGAATACCAAATATTCAAAAGGGAATGAAATAGTACTCATGGGGGACTTCAACTTCCTCAATATCTGTTGGGACTCAAACTCTTCCAAGAGTGTAAGGTCTGATGCAATTCCTCAGTTGCATCGCTGACCACTTGATTTCCCAGAAGGTGGAAGAACCAAGAAGGGGATCATCTATCTTGGACCTGGTCCTCACCAACAGGGAAGACCTGGTGGATGAAGTGGGAGTGCTCAGAAACTTGGGAGGAAGTGATCATGTTCCCCCGGGTTT
This sequence comes from Podarcis siculus, assembly GCA_034642415.1. NCBI lineage: Eukaryota > Metazoa > Chordata > Lepidosauria > Squamata > Lacertidae > Podarcis > Podarcis siculus. Next base: position 93,352 of record JAXCMG010000038.1, read on the forward strand.
CAGGATACGGAGGCAAGGGAAAACTGAGTGTAGTCGCACCCGCACTCTGGTCTTTAAGAAGGCCAATTTCGAAAAGCTGAAGGAGTTTTTAGGATTCAGGATACACACCTAATACCCATGCCAAAACCTACTGACATCTGTAATCAATAAAACTGTGGCTTGTATAAAACCCAGGTTGCTTGTCCTGTGATTATTTCATCTTCCATTGCTTTGGGCCCACAATCTATTACTGCAAGGAGCATGACTGCCTCTGTGTTCTAATGAGATATTTTATTTTCATACAAATGTCTGTCTCTCTAATTATTTTTTTTTTAAAGAAAAGAAAATGTGGTTTGAACAAATGGTCTTTGAATACTAATGCGGACTTGCCTTGTGCACCCAGAATTAGATACTCCTTCTGCGGAAGATTGCCACATCCTGAAAATTGCCTCCATCCCTCTCTGTTCTTAAGGCTTCCCATTTTGTCCTTTTCTAATGAGAGCATTGCGCTTGTTATTTGACTAGGGAGGAGAATGCATCAGTGAGTATTTTGAGATTGCCTTAACCTCATCAGTCATAGTGCACTTCCACACCTCTCTCCGTATGAGATAAGAGATCAGAGCTTTGCCAAGGTCAGAGGCAAAGCTTTTAAGTAGGTTTTAGTCTCAAGCAAGCTGTATTCGCGTACAGTGAATTAACTCTGTGCATTACCTTCCGAATTGCAGCCTAGCTTCCCTCTCTTCCAGTGGCCTTGGTGAAACAGGACTGTATTAGCCGTTAATGGGGAGAAAAGATATTCATAGGTGCATAGAACTGTAGAGTTTGAAGGGGCTCTATTCTAACCCCTTGCAATGCAATTCCTTTTTTACAAATGCTCCACTAGCTACCAGTCCATTTCCAGGCACAATTCAATTTAAATGTTTTCAGTGCTTTTTTAAAAATAGGGTTACTTATTTGTGTTGAATAATTGCATCTGCTTTAATTGATGCAGTGACCAGCCTTGGGCGCTGCCTTGAGAGAAAGGTGGGGTATAATTAATACAAAAACTTTGTTCCATCTATGTTTCCCCAGAAATACGCCCTGCTCTTGTCAGTGGGGTTTATTCCGCAGTCAGTGTGTTTGGGATTGCAGCCTTAATAATGCTTCTTTCTTGCGATTCATCAGCACTTGCCTGCTTTAGCTCTTCCATTAATAACCTCTTAGACCCGAGTATTCCCTCAGAAGAATCTGCCGTAAGTTATTGCACACACATTTAATTAAAGTGGCGCCCTTTAGTAATTATAAGACCAAACAGGATGAATGAATATCCGGTGTATTGAAAACCTGAATGTTGTAATGACTTCTGGGTGCAATGGCAACAGCTCAATACAGTACAGAGGAACAAACCGCAGAGGTAAGAAATTACGAGGCAATTGCAAACCCTACATTTCCGAACAACCTGGAGTTGTTAGGCTAGTTCACATAGCCATCTTTTCAGAGGTGGTGGCAGGAGGGAGCCAGCGGGAAAGCACACCAAACAACTTGGAGCTAACTCTTTATTAGCAACAACAGGATCTGCCAGGCCTAATGAGAGCAGCAACTCTCCTGCATCAGGTCTTGCCTCCCCCACTCTGAAACAGTTGCCAAGACTAAAGGTTCCTCCCTACAGCTCCTCCTCTCCATGGTTTTCCCCAAGCAATCTGAGACTGCGCCTGCATGAAGCTAACTTCTCCTCTGCTCTCTTCATGCCTCTCCTGGTTCTGAGAGACCAGTGGGAAGAGGAGCTGGTCACAGCAGGATGGGAAGACGCTTGTGACTTCATCAGCTGGATTCATCTCTGCTGTTTGGCTTCCCTCCTCCCCTGCTTCAGTTTCTGGACTTCTTTTTTGAAATACTTTTTATTGGTTTTACAAAATAAATCACACAACACAATTAAATTTTGAAATAAAACAAGATTCTTCTGAATCTTAGAACTTCCCCCCTCCCCTCCGTGAGTCCTTTAAATATCTTAGTCAACTCCGTATTATAGTTCATCCAAATTGTAATCCTCCAATATATCCAAAGCCTTTGCAACACTGCAAGAGTTATTCAAAGCCTGCCATAGAGTTCAAGTGTTTACAGTGTTGCTTTGAATACAATCTATATTTGTCTCATTCTCTACTGAAGTTTTGATCCTCCTGATTTCTGCTTTTCCTAGTCAATCTAGCCATCTCTGCATAGTCAAGTACAGTGGTACCTTGGGTTACATAAGATTCAGGTTACGTACGCTTCAGGTTACAGACTCCACTAACCCAGAAATAGAACCTTGGGTTTAAGAACTCCAGAATGTCTTCTCAAACACTCTAACTCCTCCAAAAAACTCCTCTGTACTTAAACCTTATACGAAGGCTCCCTGGGTTCCCATTGGTTAGTCTTTTTACAATTAGTTAACCTTTTCCCTATGAACCCAATATGGTGTCGCATACCTAGGAGGGCAAACGCCACAGCCACCAACTCTCCCAGCTCACTAAGGCCTGTTACCTCTTCAGCTTCTGACTCCTCTTCTTCCCAGCCTTCTCCCTCTGGCCACTCTCCATTGTCCCACCACCACTCCCCATGTTCTGAGCCTTCTGTTGGGATACTGCCAGGGAGATAAAGCCCATCATGGCCCCCACGTCACCTCCGGACGATCCATCGACCTCCCGTAGATACAGTATCAGCAATTAGCGACACGAGCTCCAGAAAAATATCTTGCCACATTCTAGAGCTAATGCACGCTCTATCAGCAGAATTCACACAACGAAAAGTTGCACACAGGAGAGCATTATTTAGGAGTTTATTCAGCGTTGGTCAGAACAAAGAAAAACATGACTGCCTGCTTGCGTGTCTCCGGCATAGAGGTTCCCCACTGGTCATAGACTGGTTGGTCTCAGAGGAATGGTGGTGAAGAACCAGGTGGGGAACCCCTGTGAACAGGAAATACGCAGGCTGTGACACACAAAGCCTGCTCCCTTTTAAGGTGGAACGGAAATATCCTAACACCTTCTTCCCTTAGGGGTTCCCCACCTGGTTCTTCACCACCATTCCTCTGAGACCAACCAGTCTATGACCAGTGGGGAACCTCTGGACCAGGGAATATGGCATTTACTGTGGTGGCTTCGAGACTATGGAAATCCCTCCCATTACATATCAGGCAGTCTCTGCCTCCATTGTCCTTTTGGTGTCCTTTGAAGACCTTCCTTTACCCCAGTCTGCATTTGTATTGGATTTTGAAACTGTTTTAAATACATGGGATTGCTTTTAATTGTTTCCACAAACAGTATTATTTGTATTGCTTTTTTAAACCTATTGACTGGCATCCATCTGAATCACTTATGTTGTAAATAGTTCTAGTTGCTACCTTCTACCTATGGTTTATTTATTTTGGTTTCACTTTATGTCTGTGTTTGTTTGGCAGTGATCTATAACTGTATATGGAGCAGAGCATAAGACTCAACCTCAGGGTTCTGGGTTTGAGCAAAAAGATTCCTGCAATGCAGAGGGTTTGGACTAGATAAACCTTCTTTTCCCTCCCAGCTCTACAATTCTGTGATTCTATGTACCGTATTTTTCGCTCTATAAGACACACTTTTTCCCTCCTAAAAAGTAAGGGGAAATGTGTGTGCGTCTTATGGAGTGAATGCAGGCAGGAGGCAGGCAGGAAAAGCCCCCAAGAGCCCCACACACGCACTGATGGGCTGTTCTTCTCCCGCCTTGTAAAAAAGCCCGCGAGAGCCACACTCCCTTTAAAGAGCTCACGGCTCTTGCGTGCTTTTGCAGGAGGTGGGGGAATTCCCCACCTCGTAGAAAAGCCCGCAGGAGCTGCGCACCCTTTAAGGAGCGCACAGTCCTTGGGGGCTTTTCCCCAAGGAGGGAGAAGGGACTGATGCAGCCAGTCAGTCCCTTCTCCCTCCTCAGGGAAAAGCACCCTTTAAAGAGCGTGCAGCTCTTGCAGGCTGTTGCGGGAGGTGGGGGAAGTGACAGAGGGCAGCCCCTCAGTACCTTCCCCCACCTCCCGGAAAAGCCCCCAAGAGCTGCACTCCCTTTCATGAGCCACGTGGAGCATGTGTGTGGCTCTTGGGGGCTTTCCCCCCGATGAGGGAGAAGGGCAGTCCTCCTGGGGGAAAGCCTGCAAGCGCCACACACACGCTCTGCACAGCTCGTGAAAGGGAGTGCTGAGCAGAGCCTGGGATGCATACAGGCTCTGCTCAGCACTCCCTTTAAAAATATTTTTTTTCTTGCATTCCCCTTCTAAAAACTAGGTGCGTCTTATGGTCAGGTGTGTCTTATGGAGTGAATAATATGGTATATTCCCATCAGATCCTGTGTGATGACACTGTATTTTGCAGAATCTTGTATTACAATTTTTTAAAATAATAATTATTATTTTTAAAATAATAATTATTATTTTTAAAAAGAAAAAGAAAATGAAAACTGAACATCTTTGTTACTCTCTAACTCACTCACTCTCCCTCACACATATAAGCTTGGAGGTTTAATAGGAAGTGACTCATAAATGGAATAAAATCAAATACTCTCTTCTTAACACGGCCCAACATACCTTGGGAACAAACAGTTAACAGCATCTTTCGTGTCTGCCACTGGACCCGCTAATTCCCAGCGCAAAGAGTGTTTCCACTATATCACATTGCCTTAACACCTGGCAATGTTTGTTCAGCACTCCAGCAGCAAGCTTGGGAAAAGAAAGAAAAAATGGGTTGGAGTGGGGGGTTGAAAATGGGCAAGGAGGCGGAAAGGAGGAGAAGGCATTTGGGGGAGTTTGTCTATCGAAGTGCTTTGCCAAAGATGTCATCACGAAGAGTGCAAATTCAAAGCAGGAAACTTGCCAAAGCAAAGATTTTCTTTGGAGACTTGATTTGCAGCCACAAGTGGATTCCCTCTTCCAGGCAAGTGAGCTGGTGTTGCTGGAGGATCTCCCTGGCTTGGGAGGAAAGAAGACTTCAAGGGTTCATTTCCCATCCAGCCTTCATGGCAGAGAAGAGTTTGGATTTGATATCCTGCTTTATGACTACCCAAAGCAGTCTCAAAGTGGCTAACATTCTCCTTTCCCTTCCTCCCCCACAACAAACACTCTGTGAGGTGAGTGAGGCTGAGAGACTTCAGAGAAGTGTGACTAGCCCAAGGTCACCCAGCAGCTGCATGTGGAGGAGCAGGGAAGCGAACCCGGTTCACCAGATTATAAGTCTACCACTCTTAACCACTACACCACACTGGCTCATCATCTCATTCTCCACCCACACTCATTCTTTCTCTCAACCATCTAGCAGTGTACCAGTCACAAGGGAGCAGTTTCAAAATTATTATCAACCAATCAATCTTTATTATGGTCCAGAGACCCAACAAATCGTTACAAAGCAACGCACAATTCAGACAGCCTACCTCCAGGTTAAACAAGCATTTTGTTCAGACTTAAAGATAGGGATCATTGGTTCTTGCAACCACCGATAAAAACTTCACCACTGCTAATGTTCTAGCGTTTGTCCAGTCTTCCAATAGGAACCTGACATAGTGAGCCTCTGATTTTCCCGGGAAAGGTACCAGCAAGGGTAATATCAGTTCAGCCCTGGCTTGCTCGTATTTCGCACAGTGCAGCAAAATATGTTTTATAGAGTCGATGTGTTGAGCATGCGAGCAAAGTCTGTCCTGGTAGGGAACTCCTCTCAACCTGCCATCCAACTCTGCAGAAGGAAAGACGTTTAGTCTGGCCTTGGTGAATAACCTTCTATCATTTGGTACTGTCAGGTTTTTAATGTAAGGTGTTAACTTAAAGACATGCCCATATTGTACTCCTACTGCCAGTGGCAGTATTCTTCTTCTTCTCCTCCTCCTCCTCCTCCTCCTCCTCCTCCTCCTCCTTCTTCTTCTTCTTCTTCTTCTGACTCAGCGACCAGGCACTGTGCAGAGTGCAGGTTGTTTCTCAACAAGGAAGCAAGAGCGTCTTGTTCCCTTAGCAGTTCTGCAGGACAGAAAAACCCAGTAACTGCAGCTTCTTCTCTATTTATCTTTGCATAACAAACTGTGACTGCTATGCTACCATCTCATACCCTAAGCAAAAGAGTGTTGACCTTTACATAGCCAAAATGATACCATCCACACATCGCCAGGGAGGTATGATCAGAATCGGGGGCTTGCAAAAGAGCAGCAGAAACAGAACAGGAACCCATGTCTGTTTGTTCACTGCTTTAATTGATTTTAATATTGTGGTTTTCTATTGTTATTGTATGATGTGTTAGGGGGTGGGGAAGATAGGGGTAGGGGACATGTTGTGCTCCTTCTGGGGTAAGTGGCTCACTTTTGGTCCCCACCCTGCCCTCAGCTCTCACCTGTGGCTCCTAGGTGCTGTCACATGTGACATGTGACAGCAGCCACATCCCAGGAATGGCTTTGACTGGCCGGCTAAACCAGGTGAGGGTAATCAATGGGTCTCAAATCCTCTGTGAATTAGGGACTTCCCCTGCATGTGAAGACAGGCTCTGGCACATTGAGCGGACAAGACCAATGGATGGTGGCTAACGGATTGAGGTTGAATCCAGGAGGACTCCCTGGTCCTGAATGGGGTAACTGTGCCCCTGAAGGACAGGTGCGCAGCCTGGGAGTCATTTTGGACTCACAGCTGTCCATGGAGATGCAGATTAATTCTGTGTCCAGGGCAGCTCCCTACCAGCTCCATCTGGTACGCAGGCTGAGACCCTACCTGCCCACAAACTGTCTCACCAGGGTGGTGCATGCTCTGGTTATCTCCTGCTTGGACTACAGCAATGTGCTCTATGTGGTGCTACCTTTGAAGGTGACCCGGAAACTGCAGTTAATCCAGAATGTGGCAGCTAGACTGGTGACTGGGAGTGGCCGTCGAGACCATATAACACCGGTCCTGAGAGACCTATATTGGCTCAGTACATTTCCGAGCACAATTCAAAGTGTTGTTGCAGACCTTTAAAGCCCTAAACGGCCTAAGTCCAGTATACCTGAAGGAGCGTCTCCACCCCCATCATCCAGCCCGGACACTGAGGTCCATCGCCAAGGGCCTTCTGGCAGTTCTCTCACTGCGAGAAGCGAAGTTACAGGGAACCAGGCAGAGGGCCTTCTCAGTAATGGTGCCCGCCCTGTGGAACCCCCTCCCATCAGATGTCAATGAAATAAGCGGCTATCTTACTTTTAGAAGATATCTGAAGGCAGCCCTGTTTAGGGAAGTTTTTAATCTTTAATGCTGTATTGTGTTTTTAACATTTGGTTGGGAGCTGCCCAGAGTGGCTGGGGAAACCCAGCCAGGTGGGCGGGGTATAAAATTATTATTATTATTATTATTATTATTATTATTATTGATTCCATCAACCTGGGAAGGGAAGGTCAGTGAAGGGCTCCATTCGGGCACCTTTTTTTCTAGAAAAAAAGCCCTGAGTACACTTATAAAAGTGCAGGGCATTTTTTCAGCCAGAACTCGCCAGTACTCAGTTCCGGCATCTCTCAGGTGGGCGCCATTCTAAGAGGATGAGGGAGCTGTTCATGGTGAGTTTCAGCACCTCTTTTTCTCAGAAAAAGGCAGTGTGGTGTTGTGGTTAAGAGCCGTAGTCTTGTAATCTGGGGAACTGGGTTCGCGTCCCTGCTCCTCCACATGCAGCTGCTGGGTGACCTTGGGCCATTCACACTTCTTTGAAGTCTCTCAGCCTCACTCACCTCACAGAGTGTTTGTTGTGGGGGAGGAAGGGAAAGGAGAATGTTAGCCGCTTTGAGACTCCTTCGGGTAGTGATAAAGCGGGATATCAAATCCAAACTCTTCCTATTCTTCTTCTTCAAAATATAGCACTGGATGCATGAGGGAGTGGTGAGATAACAATGCCCCTCCCACTTTTGCTCTGCTGGAATCAGTTCCCATTTGGCTCCTCCCTTTCTAAAACTGTCTTTCCGTCACTGACCATTTCATTTGTCTGCACCAGGGATAAATTAGGCAGTAGCCTGACAGAGAACAGCTGCCATTTAACTTCTTCCTCCCAGAACTGTCTTCTAAGGCAGCATTCATTTTTCAGTTTTGCTCATTTCCTTCTTCCTCCTAACCCTTTTTATCTTTTGTATCTTGTCTGCTAGTTTGGAAGCCATTGCTTTACACCCGGAACTGCCTTGAAAGACAGTGGCATATTTGTGTAGTGATTTCTTTAAATGTTTGAGGCATTTTTAGGGTTGCATTTTCTGCCAATGAAGCACTGGCTTGTAGATTTCTGAGCCTGCCTGACACACACATGACACACTCAAGGTGGTTTACAGGGGATATGAAACAAAAATACATTCCATTATGAACTTTTTTTAAAATGAAAGAAAGAAAATGCTCCAGACCAAACCCAATAAAACCCAATGTTGATTTATTTATTTAGAAAGCATCCTGTTTACTCTAAGTCCAGCAATATTTAGGATTCTAAATCTAAATTCTGAAGATTAAAGAACCCTTCAATTTATCCATGGAAAAACACAGAGAGAAACTAGTGCATTGTCAGGACATCCTCAAATAAAAAACCTTGGAAAATGCCTTGAATGGATATTCACTGAATGCAAACATTATGTAGTTATCTCCTGCTTGGACTACTGCAATGTGCTCTATGTGGGGCTACCTTTGAAGGTGACACGGAAACTACAACTAACCCAGAATGCGGCAGCTAGACTGGTGACTGGGAGCAGCCGCCGAGACCACATAACACCGGTTCTGAAAGGCCTACATTGGCTCCTGAAAGCTACATCTGTTTCCGAACACAATTCAAAGTGTTGGTGCTGACCTTTACAGCCCTAAATAGCCTCGGCCCACTATACCTGAAGGAGCGTCTCCACCCTCATCATTCAGCTGAGGTCCTCCTCACTGAGGTCCTCCTCTGAGGGCCTTCTGGCGGTTCCCTCACTGCAAGAAGTGAAGTTACAGGGAACCAGGCAGAGGGCATTCTTGGTGGTGGCGCCTGCCCTGTGGAACACCTTCCCATCAGATGTCAAGGAAATAAGCAACTATCCAACTTTTAGAATACATCTGAAGGCAGCCCTGTTTAGGAAGTTTTGTAATGACTGATGTTTTATCATGTTTTTAATATTCTGTTGGGAGCTGCTCAGAGTGGCTGGGGAAACCCAGCCAGATGGGCAGGGTATAATAATAATAATAATTTAGAGATAAAGTCTTGCTTTGTAGCATGACCCCTCAATGGCGAAAATACTGAGCTCTGCATTCAGTGCTAGGCTTTCTACAGCCAAATGCAGTGACTAGCTGTCAGTAGCCTAATGATAATGATAATCATCATAATAATATATTTATACCCCAGCCACGCTGGGCGGCTCCCAACAGAATATTAAAAACACGATAAAACATCAAACATTAAATGCTTCCCTTAGGAGCCAGGAGTGTTGAGGACCAAATCATAAGCCAGAACCAACAGACAAATCCAGAGCTGGATGCAGGAGCAAACCAGAAATCAGGAACAAAGTATAACCAACATTTTAGGAGCCCACCAGAGCTCAAGAAGACCTTGCTGCTCATGGCAAGCCCAACTGGAATGCCCTCTTAGACTCTTTCCTGCCAAGGAGGACCCAATGGTCAACTGACTGATCTGCAATTCAAAGGTTCACCACACGGAGCAGCTGAACACAGACTCACTGGTTCTTTCCTGACATGTCCTCCAACGCTACTGCCAGGAATGTGAACTGCTTCTAAAGCTGGAGTCTGGAATCTGTGGACTTCAAGATGCTGTTGGGCTGAAGCTCTCATCAACCCCGCACATTGGCTGCGCTGGCTGGGGCTGATGGGAGTTGGAGTCCAAGTAACATCCAGTGACCTATCTAGTCCAGCATCCTGTTCTCACAGTGGCCAACCAGATGTCTGTGAGAAAACCACAAGCAGGACCTGAGTGCCGCAGTGCTCTCTTCACTAGGATATCCTAGTGTGTGATGGCCTGGGATTCGGACTCGGATGCTGAACCTGAGGGATCCCAGCCTGCACAGGATTCCCCGCCTCCAGAACCAGCTGGGGCATGAGCCTGAAGGGTCCTCACCTGTGCTGGATCCTCAGGTGCAGGCACCAGCTGAGTCTGCTCTGGCCCCTGATGTGATGGAGGACCCATTGCCTGCAGGTGCTCCACTCTCAGACCTGTCAGAGGAAGCTGAGGTTGCCTCTGGGTCCGGTAACCCTCCAGCCTCTCCTGAGCTGCAGAGGCTCAGGGCAGAGAGGCGGAGGGAACTAAGTTCCCACAGGAGTGCTCGCCTCCAGGCCAAGAGAGGTGAGTCACCAGAGGATTGGGAGTGCCCTCTGCCTTGGGGCAGATAAAAGCCAGCCAGCCCCAGTCCCAAGTTGCGGGAGCAACTTTGTAGGTTGCCAGTTCCTGCCTGAACCCTGCCCTGTTCTCCTGCCCAGACTCCCTGCCTCCTGCTTCAGCTTTAGCTTTTACAGACTGCCTCCATATTGCTCCTTTGACCTCGGACTGGACTCAGACCTTGCCTCTCGGTTGACCCACGAGACCAGCACATCGTGAAGCCTAGCATGGAGAGGTTAGAATCCAGCCAAGTCATGCCAGATTTCCTGCTTACCAAAGTCTGAGTATTTTTTGTGCTTCTCTGCTGTTCTGGGAACTGTTCCTTCCCCCTTCAGAACATGTAGGGCTTCTGCCGAAAGCAAATATGATGAGGAAACATGATAACTTTGTCCAAAAAAGAAAAATAACATTGGCTCGGCCTGGGGGGGGGGGGATTAATTAATTTGTATTCCTCTAGCCCACGTTTATCTCAGTCTTGTCCTCTGGATGATCTGTCCTCTCAAGAACTTTGGATTCCCCAAGTATCCTGCAGTATAATCTAGGAACATTGCATTATTTGAACATCCTAATCTTGCCTGAAATAATAATGATATGATATGACGTTCCTCAATTGCACAATGTAACATTGTTTTTGGCTTTGGAAGGTTGATGCATTGGGGGGGGGGGGGGGGGTTGTGTGTGAAGGTGTATGTACACAAACACACACATACACACACAGGGGGGGAGAGAGAGAGAGAGAGAGAGAGAGAACACCCCCCATGCTGTTCCTTTTCTCTGAATGGTAGGAAATTTTGGAGGTGGAGTTGACATTTTACCCTGTAGTTTATAACTTTCTTCTAACAAGACTCCTGCCCCAGGCCTCAGACAAGCTCTTCATAGCCTGGTTCCCACTCCTGCTATGGACTCCAACCTCCATCAGGCTCAGTGTTATGTACTGAGTTGAATAGGATCCAAAAGCCAGCAGTCTGATTGGTCCTAGAACAATAGGATTCAGAATGCAGCAGTCTGATTGGTCCACAGGAGCCACCCAATCCAGCTCCTGGTGGAAGTGAATCCGCAACCTGATTGGCCTACAGGAGAATCCCGGAATTAGCCAATCACGTGGGGCCCATTGTGTAAATAATGTATATAAAGCAGACACTCTGGGGGAACTTCCATTCCTCCTCACCACTATGAGCTGAATAAAGAGCATGAAATCCACTCTCAACTCCGAGTATATTTCACTCAGTGAGCAGGGCTGATGGGAATTATAGCCCAGTCATAAACTGGAGGGCCAAAGGATTTGCCATCCCTGCAATAAATCGTCTCCCCTTCGCTTCTGAGGGCTTTGATGACCTCGAGGTCCATAGTTTTCATTCTCTGCCTTCCCTTCTGATGGACTGAAGGATGCTCTTTGTGGCAGTTCAAGAAGTTCCTCCCTGTTCTGTTCCAGTTCTTGTGCCATTACGAGCAGTTGTTCATGCATTCTTTCGAGTGACCTTTCTTCCTGTCTGTCTTTCGCTGGCGTTAGTCACCACCCTCCACATTTACAGGGGTAATAATGGATGTGTGATCATTCTTGGGAGGTGATGCCTCCAGCTCATCCTTGTTTCCTTCTGCAAAGATGAATTGTGCAGGTTCTTTGAATACAGGGCATGCTTGTCAACAAAGCTCTTTCCCTCTTTAGCCACTTGCAAATTACATTCTTCAAGGCTTCACTGCAGGACTTGGCTGACGGATGCTTCCCTCTGACCTAATAGATCAGCCAAAGTTCCTGTTTCCACTTTCTCTCCTTTGGCTACTGCTAACCTCCCTCGATCATTCCATAATGTCATTGCTTTCGGTTGCTTATCTCCTTCCTTCTCTTCCAAGAAGGCAAATGTGACTCATCAGGTTTTCAAGCAACGTTCTCCTTTAAGCTCAAGAAGTGATTCAGGTTCACCTTTAGTCAACATATATCGCCCAACACATTTCCCAATGATTCTTAGCAATGTTAGTAACTGCAGAGCAGCAGAACATAAGAACCCTTAAGAACATAAGAAGAAGAAGCATTTGAATTTGATATCCCGCTTTATCACTACCCGAAGGAGTCTCAAAGTGGCTCACAATCTCCTTTCCCTTCCTTCCCCACAACAAACACTCTGAGAGGTGAGTGGGGCTGAGAGACTTCAGAGAAGTGTGACTAGCCCAAGGTCACCCAGAGGCTGCATGTGGAAGAGCAGGGAAGCGAACCCGGTTCACCAGATTACGAGACTACCGCTCTTAACCACTACACCACACTGGCTCTCACAGGGTCCATCCAGATGCCTGTGGGAAGCCTGCAAGCAGGAGACAAACACAAGAGCCCTATTCCCTCCTGCAGTTTCCGGCAACTGGTATTCAGAAGCATATAGCCTCGGATCATGGGGAGCAGAGCATATGCGTTCCTATGCACACTTTGCCATGGTGTGTGCATTTTTTGAATCTATTACTTGCCTGGGGAGCTGCACTGCAAAATTCAGAGAAGCGTGAATTTTGAAGGATGGCTGAGTTTCATTTCGTTTATTGCTCAAGAAAGTGCAGATTAGTTACTTTACCTTTTGAATGCAAACTGAGGTGAATTTCTCTCCTAACCCTATAGACCAGTGTTTCCTAGCTGGGGGCCATATCGCCCCATGGAGGGCCCTAGGATATTCCAAGGGGGCCACAGGTGAAAATTGTGTAAATGGGGGGGGCAGCACGAGGCTAGGGGGCCACAGAGGGAAGTGAGAAGTGAATATATATACAGTCATAGCTTGGGTTACAGACGCTTCAGGTTGTGTTTTTTCGGGTTACGGACCACCCAAACCCAGACGTACCAGAACAGGTTACTTCCGGGTTTCGGCAGTTGCACATGCGCAGAAGTGCTAAATCACAACTTTGCGCATGTGAAGAAGCGCTGAGTCACAACCTGCGCGTGCGCAGATGCTGAGGTGGCTATCCGCTTGGCCAATCACAAGTGGGTAAGGGGGCGACCCACTAGGGCCTATCGCTCATTTATGCCATGAACGCTTTCTTGGTGCAGTCTTGGTTTGTTTCTGGCAGGAGAGGGCAATCGCTGAGGCTCCCATTTTGACCAGTAGAGCCCGTGATCCAGAACTCTCAAGTCAGGTAAGTGCGGTGGTGGGGTAGCAATCGGTAGGGCTGCACGAGCCCAGAGCTGCTTGTTGCTGCTGCCAGTGCTGGGCCTGCTAGCAGCCTGGGCCTGACTCTACAAGGCACAGGGTGCAACCCATCACAGCACCTAGTGGATCAGGGCCTTCGGATGTTGCCAAGGGGTGCAGGGCCTGTTGACAGCATCAGCCGGGCTCTGCAAGGCACGGGGTGAAATCCACCCCAGCCCCTAGCCGAGTGGGGTTGTCTGGTGCTGCTGACTTGCATCTAGTAAATAACTAAGTGTCTACTCAGAAGAAAGCTGCACTGAGTTCAGTGGGCCTTTCTCCCAGGTAAGAGTGTGGGGAGCTAGGCGTCCAGGGCTCCTCTGGATGACAAGATCTTTTTGCACCAGGTCAGTGAGCACCACTTGCTTTTTACAATTCTCCCATATGTACAGAACTCCCTGTGCGCCTTTTGGACTGTATCTGTAGGTTTCCCCCTCTGTGTCAAACAACTGGGGTCCAATAAGTGTTGCTTACTTTTTATAATACATGGAAGATGGATATTCCTCGGGAGGTTGTGGACTCTCCTTCCTTAGAGGTTTCTCAGCAGAAGTTGGGTGGCCATCTGTCATGGATGCTTTAGCTGAGATTCCTACATTGTAGGGGGTTGCACTAGAAAGATGACCCCTTTGGGGTGCCTTCCAGTTCCATGATTGCATGTTTTTCTGCTTCAACAATATTTCACTATGTTCCTATCATTTTATGCAATTGTATTTTGTATAAATTATAAAAAAGTAAAAACAAAACATGTTCTATTTACAAATGAAACATTGAAATAGCTACCTTTCAGGATGGGGGAGACATGGGCATGGCCAGGATTTTTGTTAGGGGGCAAGTTTTTGTTAGTGGTGGCAGAACCTCAGATTCATATTGATTCTTACTTATGGGGGGCAGCTGCCCCTCCATAACTACGCCCATGGGGGGCCACAGGAAGGAAACAAGGTTGGAAGAGGGCCACAGTCAGAAAAAGGTTGGCAAATGCTGCTATAGACAGCACAGCCTTTGGCAGCAGGGAGATGCCTGATACCCACACATCTGTTGTAGACACTTTGCCTTTGGCAGCAGGGAGATGCCTGATACTCAGTGGCGTAGCGTGGGGGGTGCAGGGGGGCTGGTCGCACCAGGCGCAACATCTGTGGGGGGGGGCACTCGCACTCGCAGTGCTAAAATCAGTGCTAAAATCCACGGGTTAGGGGGCGCAAATTACTTGCCTTGCCCCGGGGCTGACAACCCACGCTACGCCACTGCTGATACTCACACACCTGTTGTAGACACTTGAGGCAGCATAAACAGGTGTGGAGACAATTGTGCTTCTCTTTTCTTTTCCTTTCTTCTAGCGTTGTGTGGGACCAGAAATGACTTTGGGGTGTAGAGAGGAATACCCTTGAGGAGAAAATGCAGTTTATTCCTTCTCTCTCTCTCTCTCTCTCTCTCTCTCTCTCTCTCTCTCTCTCACACACACACACACACACACACACACACACACACACAGGCACTCAGTACAAGCTTCTAGGAAGAAATTTAATGGGGTTGTTTTATTTTTTAAAAAAAATTATTGTTTTTATTTAAGTTTTTATGATTAACAGTGCAAAATACAGCAATTCAGCACAGAGCAGCAGTCCTGCAGTTCATATCAATATCCATAACTTATTTCATTGGAACAATCATGTAGAAGGATAAACATAAAGTGCCAATTGTGATATAAATAAGTTGGGTATAGGTCCATAATGTCATGTCTATTTTAATGTTTGCATCATTATTATTTTTAATGCTTCAACCCTAGTAAACCACTTAGAAGCCTATTTTGGAATTAAGCAGTAAAGCAACAGCAGCAACAACATCAACAACAATTTATTTATCTTCCTTTAGTGTATCCAAGCACCGTGAGCTGGTCCTGTGTGTGAAATTCTCCATTGACACAATTCAGTAAATAAACTAGAGCCTGCACTGCCTGCCAGCTTTATTCCTCAGTCAATCTGAGAAACTCTTTCATCAATAAACCTGCTCTGTTTTGACGGTCTCTAAAAGGTCTCTCTTACTTTACAGTAACTCCGCAGCATGCCAGATACTTCTGGGAGCTGCCAGCGATAGAGTCAGAGAGCTCGGTGCTGTATTTAGGTGGAATGAAGTGTTGGAAACATCAAGCGGAAGGAAAATCTGTCTGCAAACATTTGCTCGTGGCTTCTCAAGACCTGGTTTAAGGTCTGGTCTGCGGCAGCACATTGTGGACTGAGCAATGGGATGGAGACTGTAAAATTGGATCGCGCCACTTCCAACTGCAATGCTTTTTTTATTGCCACTTTGAATGAAAGTCCACATTAAAACGAAAGAAGAAGAAAGTTTTCTTCCCAGGGTGGTTTAACAGAGAACTCTGGGAATTGTAACTCTGTGAGGGGAATAAAGATCCCTAGCAACTCTGAGCATCCTTAACAAACCAAAGCTCCCAGGATTCTTCAGGGGGGAAAGCTCTGGCTGTTTAAAGTGGCGTAATACTGCTTTAAATGGACCATGCAGATGAAGGCCATTTGTACATGCAAGTTTCCCTGTGTGTGGCTCATGGAGAGTAATAGTTAATTAAAAAAGCACACCTGGTTTTACATAATTTTATACATATTAACTTTAACCGTTTCGAAACAATAAAATAAAAAGGTTCTTTTGCACCTTCAGACCTCCTTCCCTCCCTCCATGGGTTCCATATTCAAAGAAAATATATTCTTTCTTCTTTTTCTGCATCTTTTACCATTATCTATCTGTTATATATTCATAGTTTCTGTTATGTACTGAGTTGAATAGGATCTAAAAGGCAGCAGTCTGATTGGTCAACAGGAGCCACCCAATCCAGCTCAAGGTGGAAGTGAATCCGCAACCTGATTGGCCTACAGGTGAATTCCGGCATTAGCCAATCACGTGCAGCCCATTGTGTAAATAATGTATATAAGGCAGACATTCTGGGGCAACTTCCATTCCTCCTCACCACTATGAGCTGAAGAAAGAGCATGAAATCCACTCTCGACTCCGAGTATATTTCGGTTTCCAAAGTTCATTTCACATTACAAGTGTCGTTGTATCCCTGCCAATGATTTTAACTGTTTACAGTGGTCCTTTTAAGTATGTTAAAAAATTATTCCATTCTTTTAAACATACTTGATCTTCCTGGTTTCTGATCTGCCCCGTCAGCCTCGTCATCTCTACATATGCCATTAACCTGGTCTGTCATTTTTCTCTGGTCGGCGCTTCTCCCTCCTTCCATCTCTGGGCTCATGGAGAGTCATAGTTAATTGGCTGCAGCTCTTGAGCCACCATTTTGAACCTGGTTCCATCCCCACCTGCCACCATTTCCCACCTGGTTTCAGTTGGCAGCCCTGTGTTCGATTATCATTGCAATATTTCAAAAAAGGAAAAAACCAGGACACCCTGAAAGTTGTTTCCTTTCGGAAATTTCCCCCGGGCGTCAATTCCGCCTTTGAAATCCGGGTAATGTCTGGGGAAATCCGGACGCATGGCAGCCCCTATTTTTGATTAAAAGCAAAGTAAATCTGCCCATATTTGAACGCTGGCACATCTTCTGAGAAACGAATTGCCCAGACAAACCACCGAACTTTCCCTGTTGTGTTTTGTTTGCGTGTTTTGCAGAGGAAAGTGCTGCCAGTTGCATACCTCACTCGTTGCTATTTATGCAGTAAATACTAGACATACCAATAGATCTAAACAGGGCTGTTCTAGGGGATAAATGGTCTTATCTCAGACGAGAATTGTGCAGACAAAACAGCGCTGATTTCCCAAAAGCAGGAAGGCTAAGAGCCAGCCTGCAAGATGGCCAACTATGTGGACTTAATGCTCACTGAAATTTCAGAACTATGGCTGCCCAGTCAGATTGTCACTTATCCCAAAAGCTTTCTGTGGCTGTTGTGAGCATGTGTGTGCTTTTGTGTGTGTACGCGTGAATGAATTGCAGGCGTCTGAATGAGAATGTTCATGTTTTCTATGAATTTTTATGGCATAATATATTTAGATATGCAGGTGACACAACCTTGATGGCAGAAAGTGAGGAGGAATTAAAGAACCTTTTAATGAGGGTGAAAGAGGAGAGCACAAAATATGGTCTGAACCTCAATATCAAAAAAACGAAGAACATAGCCTCTGGGCCCATCACCTCCTGGCAAATAGAAGGGGAAGAAATGGAGGCAGTGAGAGATTTTACTTTCTTGGGCTCCATGATCACTGCAGATAGTGATAGCAGTCACGAAATTAAAAGATGCCTGCTTCTTGGGAGAAAAGGAATGGCAAACCTAGACAGCATCTTAAAAAGCAGAGACATCACCTTGCCAACAAAGGTCCGTATAGTTAAAGCTATGGTTTTCCCAGTAGGGATTTCTGGAAGTGAGAGCTGGACCATAAAGAAGGCTGATCGTCGAAGAATTGATGCTTTTGAATTATGGTGCTGGAGGAGACTCTTGAGAGTCCCATGGACTGCAAGAAGATCAAACGTATCCATTCTTAAGGAAATCAGCCCTGAGTGCTCACTGGAAGGACAGATCCTGAAGCTGAGGCTCCAATACTTTGGCCACCTCATGAGAAGAGAAGACTCCCTGGAAAAGACCCTGATGTTGGGAAAGATGGAGGGCACAAGGAGAAGGGGCCGACAGAGGACAAGATGGCTGGACAGGGTTGTTGAAGCTACCAGCATGAGTTTGCCCAAACTGCGGGAGGCAGTGGAAGACAGGAGTGCCTGGCCTGCTCTGGTCCATGGGGTCACGAAGGGTCAGACACGACTAAACGACTAAACAACAACAACAACAATATTTAGGTTTAGGTTTTTAAATGCATGTTGTTTGGTGACCTTGGTAACAAGTGACTAATATATCTAATAATTGCTAGAAACAACCCCCACTTATTTGCATATCTCTGTTGAAGCTATTTACAGCTCATAACACAACACCGTTAAAACATAGTAATAAATAAATACATTTTAAGCAGCTTAAAGCATAGCAGCATTTAAAACCAACTATAATTTTATAGTTGAAAAGTGGTGTGGAAATATATTAGTACTGGTAATAATAAAAACTATAATTTAAATGAATAATATAAAGACAGAAAGAAATTCCCACATAGCACAAAACCATGTTCATGCACCTGGGGAGTTAGTTACTAGTTGTCCCTCCTAGGTAGAAACCCACCTAGGATCTTTCTACATACAAAGCAGGTAAAAGTATTATCTGGCCACACCCAGAGTCTTAAAAAACACACACACCTACATTTGTGGCCCTAACTTCCATTGCACGACCAACACTTATTTCTGAGTAGCTATATTTACTGAGTAACTATATTGAGAGCCAGTGCAGTGTAGTGGTTAAGAGCGGTGGATTCGTAATCTGGGGAACCGGGTTCGTGTCTCCGCTCCTCCACATGCAGCTGCTGGGTGACCTTGGGCCAGTCACACTTCTCTGAAGTCTCTCAGCCCCACTCACCTCACAGTGTTTGTTGTGGGGGAGGAAGGGAAAGGAGAATGTTAACCGCTTTGAGACTCCTTAAAGGGAGTGAAAGGCGGGATATCAAATCCAAACTACTCTTCTTCTTCTTCTTCTTCTTCTTCTTCTTCTTCTTCTTCTTCTTCTTCTTCTTCTTCTTC
>JAXCMG010000038.1:112416-126549 GCA_034642415.1 Podarcis siculus
TCTTCTTCTTCTTCTTCTTCTTCTTCTTCTTCTTCTTCTTCTTCTTCGTGAGTATGCAAGATAATGCATGCAAGTCCTTTGTTTCTTTGAAGTGGGAGAGAATCCAAATTTCTTCATGCGTCTTCATCAATGGATTTTCTGGCCCAGCTCTATAATCGCTCTAATCTTAGGCAAAAGGCTTCCTGATAAATGAGGTTATCCTCCAGACATATCCAAAGCCCTTTTTTAAAATCCCCAGAGCCTGTTAAATTATTGAAAGCCAAGATCAGATACGCTTCTTCCTATGTACTTGTTGCCAAACAACCAACCAGCAATATATTTTATAGAGGCTTTTTCCATTTGCTGTGACCTTTCCTTTCACCCCCCAAATTGCAATTCTTCAGTCAACATTCAGAATCTAAGTAAGGTCTATTAATCCAACGCAACTTTTGGTATACCTCCAGTCTTTTGGAAGCAAACCTCCCTAATGGCTGTCAAAAGTCCCATTTCTGCATTCAGAGAACAAGTGTGCAGTCTCTGCCCCTCCATATTCCCGTCTCTGCTTGCTCCACCCCAAAGCTCCCTGCATCAAGTGGGAAAGTCTAGTGTGTTTGTGAAAGTGTGTCCTCCTTCATGGAGAGCACGTCTTGCGGTGGGGGCTGCCAGGACACTCCAAAGTTGTGGGGCGGGCTAATTGATCGTTGGCCACTGATGCGATTGGGCTTCCCTTGTCATTGGGAAGAAGTTAATGTTGTCATTTGTTGATTGACAGCCAGAAATGCTAAAACTCCTTGCACGAGGCTAGGGCTTCCTCTTTTCGCCTGTCCATTGGATTGCCCGCCCCCCTCCCTAGAATTAGGGTTGTTCGCTTGACCTTGCTATGCTGTCATGGGGTTGACTGCTCTTGGGGCAGGGGCCCGGTAGGAATTTTGTCCATCTGGCTGATTGGCTGCTGCCATTTGGTTTTTGCCTACTGCGTAGCAAATCGTCACAACTTGTAAGGATGCGGCTAGGCATTGGTTTATGGTTTGGTTGGTTGAGGGGCATGGATTGGCCGTTAAAGCAATCGGGGGCTAATTATTGCTTGTCCACCCTGTCAAGGGGGCTCGGGCCACTGCAAGAGCTCCTGGCTGCATTTGGGGTGGGCTGAGGGCAGGTTCCCTGCTCCGTCGCTAGCCCCAAGTGTATTCTCCTTTTCTGACTTTCGCAGGCATGCGGAATGTCAGACTTTCCCCCACGGTGCGGGCAGCTAGTCACATCCAATGCCTAAGCAACCACTCACATGTTTGTATTTTAATAAAGTTGTGGCCAAAATTATGCCAAAAACCTTAAACAAAAATTTTGGTGTGATGTGTGAGTTATTGGGGTGGCCCTGGGGACC
Organism: Podarcis siculus; assembly: GCA_034642415.1. Lineage (NCBI taxonomy): Eukaryota > Metazoa > Chordata > Lepidosauria > Squamata > Lacertidae > Podarcis > Podarcis siculus. The sequence goes on from JAXCMG010000038.1 coordinate 113,777, forward strand.
TCAACACGCAACATTCTTAGACCTGTCAGATCTTCCTGTTCAGCTCAGGATGGTTCTTGGCGCAAGCAGCCGTGAGAGCAATGAGGAAAGGCAATGGTGTCTCCTTGGCTCAACTGCTCATCTAGAAAACCCTTCAGATCCCCAGTGAATTTCCAAAGAATAGTAGAGAACTGCTAGCAGGGCTGAGGTGGGAATGCAAAGCAATTACATATAGCTTTCTGAATGCTTTCCCCTGCATTTCAACCTCCCTTTCTAACTATACTTGTGTTTTCTCCTGAAGCCGCTGACGACAGAACAACTAGCTTAAAAGCCACCATATAATAAACACCACTTATTTCGAGAGCTCCGTGCACAAAGGACTATTTTTCTGCCTTTCATTCCAAATTCAATTGGAAGGTGGATTCATAAAATAATGGCTGCCATAGGCTGCAAACGTACTCATTGTCTGCATTTGATCGCTCTCCTTGCAGAGGGCTAATTCTCGTGGGCTTAATGGCCTGACTTAAGGCTCCTTGTGTGATTGCAAGTGTGACTTTTGCAAAGGCCCCCCACAAATTATAGTATGCATGTAGCAAGGAACCGAAATATCCCAAAAGACCAAACAATGGGCATAATCCCAGCTAATCTAATTTTGCTGTTCTTCTTTAAAAAAAAAAAAGGACACCCTGAAATTATTGTAGAGGGAACAAATAATGAAAACGGACAATTTTGAGACATAGTCTGAAATTTCTTAGCCACCCACAGCACTTATCAGAAACCAGTCCCATTTTCACATTACAACAGTTCACAGTATACCCTGGTGGCTGCAGTTTGTGAATTATGCGCACCCTACATGTTTTGCAATCAGTGTGCGTCACAGAATAATAGAATTGTCGGGTTGGAAGGGATCTCAAAGGTCACCTGGTCCAGCCCCCCGCAATGCAGGAATCATTAAAGATTCCCTTCAGATGTCAAGGAGATAAAGAATTACACAACTATTAGAAGACATCTGAAGGCAGCCCTGTATCGGGAGGCTTTTAATGTTTGATGTTTTTATTATGTTTTTAGATATGCTGTAAACCGCCCAGAGTGGTTGGGGAAACCCAGCCAAATGGGCGGAGTATAATAATAATGTCAGGGGCTCAGGAGCAGAGGGGCAGGAAAGGGAGGGATTAGAGACCGAGGGGGAGGAATCCGAGGGAGAGGTTAGCGATGATAGCCGCCCGAGGTCTCTAAGTCTCTCCAGCGAATCGGAGGATTCACAGAAAGGGGCTCCCGTGGGCAGAGCTAGGGGGTTGCCAAAGGGAACACCCCAGGAAGGAGGGGCCAGAGGGGACTCAGAGAGCAGCAGCTGGAAATTGGGACCAGCTTCCCCACCGGAGAGCAGTAGGGGGGAGGAGTCCCAGGCATCGGCACCAGGCAGCTTTCCGTCAGCGGAAGGACATGAGTCGGGGTTAGCCACGCCTGCGTCAGAGAGCGAGGAAACGGTCAGAAGGAGGGTCGGAGACAGCGCGCGCGCGCCAAGTTCAAATGTACAAGAGGGTGGCGCAATGAGCAGCCCGGAAAGGGAGCCAGGTCCTAAAGCCCGCCGGAAGGAGGGGGAAGAGTCCGAGGGGTCCGCATCCGAAGCGTCCAGGAAGGAAGGGACCCCGGGGGGTGGTAGGACCCAGAGGCGAAAGGAGAGACGGAAGAGGTGGGGTAAGGCTAGAGTCTTAAGCTGGTGTACAGGGGGCGGAGACTCAGACGGAGCTTCGCCGATCAAGGGTCTAGACGTAGAGACGCACGCTAGGGTTTGAAAATGGAAACTATATTTCAATAAAGACTTTTGTACAGTTCTACTGGCTAGCGTTGGTCCTCTGTGAGCTGGGACCTGGAGGCAGTCTCTGACAAATAATAATAATAATAATAATAATAATAATAATAATAATTCCACAAGGATGTTACATCCTGCACCTTTATAAGGATATTCCCATTTGTCAGCTGTTTATGTTGGGAATATTTATGTGCCTATTAAAATACATAAATAAACATCTTCCCAGACTTTTGGCAGCCTTTCCATTGGGGTTGGCAATATTCATGATGTATGGGCTGTTCTTGGTGGCAGAAGAAGAGGAGTTTGGATTTGATATCCCACTTTATCACTACCTGACGGAGTCTCAAAGCGGCTAACATTCTCCTTTCCCTTCCTCCCCCACAACAAACACTGTGAGGTGAATGGGGCTGAGAGACTTCAAGGAAGTGTGACTAGCCCAAGGTCAACCAGCAGCTGCATGTGGAGGAGCGGGGAAGCGAACCCGGTTCACCAGATTACGAGTCTACCGCTCTTAACCACTACACCACACTGGCTCCTAGAAGCCTGAGAGTCAGAGCCACGAGTGATTTCTGCTTGAATCTTTGGCTGTGGCTATGGGAGAAGCAGGACCTCTTAGGGTGTTAATGCTGCAAGCCGTCATAGGCTCAGGTTGTATATACATACACATAAACCATACATCATAAACACAATACAGTCCTTCACTCCTAGGAAAATGAATCCTGGGTCAGCGTCAGAAAGCCTTGGAATCTCGTGCTGCTTGGAGACTGGGGTGGCGCGCCACAATATAAGATAAAATCAGGAGTTTAAAAACAATTATACTTACTAAAATTACATGGTAAGTGGATTAGCCTGGACTACATAAGAAGTCTGGCCCTACCACTCCAAAGTCCTCTGGGTGCATTGGAGCATTGCAAGGGGTGGGAGTTTTCCTTCCTTTGCACTCAGTCCACAGGGAGTCTGAAAGCTGGGAAAGAGAGACTCGTGTTAATTTTGATTTTCCCAGCACGAAGTAAAAACAGCAGCACAGTCAGCTTGTTGGCTCATGTAGGACCACTGGCTGAAATATCCGGCACCAAGGGCAAACTGTATGGAACTGGTGTGCAAAAATCCATGCCCCTGCAGTCGACTGGAAAATTCTGTGTGTTTGAAAACAAACAGAATTATATCATTTTATCATTCTGCTGCTTTGCATCACAAAGCTCTCGGCTCAAGATGAGGTCAACTCAAGATGAGGCCCTCCTGATCCAAAATGGAGGCTCGGGATCTTATGTAACTCCCTGATTCCAGAGGCAAGCGCTTTCTAATGCCGGAGGGATGTTATCTTAGGACACCACCAGGCAGGCCTACCTAACGCTGCTCTGCCTTTGAAGTTCTGGGTTTTGTTTTGCAAAGGGGCATCTGCCTGAAGCAGCGGAGATAGCCGCCCCCAGTTGAATCTGGTAATACATAGATTAAGAGTTGTTTAACCAGAGGGTATTGTTGAGGTTAGCAAAGCTCCGAAGAGCATTCCTTTAGGACAAAGAACTTGAGAGGCAAAGACTGAATGACTCTTGGCATCTGGATCAAGCAGAAGACAGAGAGGTTTTCTGCAGTGAGGGGGTGATGAGGAAGAAGGCAGTAATGGGAACTCCTGAGAATCAATGAAACTCACCCCAACCTTCACATCTTTCCTAGACAACCAATGGTGTTCTACAGGAAGTGTGGTGTAATGGTTAGAGTGTCAGACTGAGGCATCTCCAATTGTCTCTTTTATTTTTTATATAAATTTTTATTAATTTGAACATACCATTTTCAACAGTAATTAAACATACTTTTACATCTTATTCAGTTTTTTTGACTTCCATTAGTCCTGTCTGAAAATTTCCCAATCTAATCTCTTAGTCTACATTTCTTACTTTTCCTATTACATTTAAAACTCATAACCAATATCTCTATTCTTTATCTACTTTGTAACACTTCTCCAAAAAAAACCTCTTGTAATCCTACTAGCGTAATTTGTTGGTTACAATTGCTCTTCAAATAGTTCATATACTTCTTCCAATCTTCTGTAAATCTCTGGTTCCGCAGGTTTCGAATCCTTCCTGTCATTTTATCCAATTCTGCATAGTCCATTAATTTCGTCTGCCATTCTTCTTTCGTCGGAATTTCTTCTTGCTTCCATTTCTGGGCTAACAACACTCTTCCCACTGTTGTTGCATATAAAAACAATTTAACATCTTGCCTATTAATATCCTGGCCTATAATACCAAGTAAAAATGCTTCTGGTTTTTTAAAAAATGTTTATTTCAACATCTTTTTCATCTCATTATATATCATTTCCCAGAAGTTCTTCACTTTCTTACATTCCCACCAATTGTCTTTTTTAAAAATCATGCACAGAATGTGTGCAGAAGAGGGCAACCAAGATGATCAAGGGTCTGGAAACCAAGCCTTATGAGGAGCGGTTGAAGGAGCTAGCATGGAAAAGAGGAGACTGAGAGGCGATATGATAGCCACCTTCAAATATCTCAAGGGCTGTCACACATGGAAGATGGAGCAAGCTTGTTTTCTCCTGCGCTGGAGGGCAGGACTCAAACCAATGGCTTCAAGTTACATGAAAGGAGATTCTGGTTCAACATCAGGAAGAACTTCTGACAGAGCTGTATGACAATGGAACGGTCTCCCTCCGGAGGTGGTGGATTCTCCTTCCTTGTGGGTTTTTAAGCAGAGGTTGGATGACCACCTGTCATGGATGCTTTAGCTGACAATGATTCCTGCATTGCGGGGGGTTGGACCAGATGACCCTTGGGGTTCCTTCCAACTCTACAATTCTATGGTTCAATAATAATAATAATAATAATAATAATAATAATAATAATAATAATAATTTATTTACACCCTGCCCATCTGGCTGGGCTTCCCCAGCCACTCTGGGCGGCTTCCCACAAAATATTAAAATACAATAATGCATCAAACATTAAAAGCTTCCCTAAACAGGGCTGCCATCAGATGTCTTCTAAAAATCTGGTAGAAGTTGTTCTCTTTGACATCTGGTGCGAGGGTGTTCCACAGGGAGGGCGCCACTACCGAGAAGGCCCTCTGCCTGGTTCCCTGTAACTTGGCTTCTCGCAGTGAGGGAACCGCCAGAAGGCCCTCGGCGCTGGACCTCAGTGTCCGGGCAGAACGATGGGGGTGGAGATGCTCCTTCAGGTATACTGGACCGAGGCCATTTAGGGTGATTCAGGATGACTTGTGCTCCTGGTTTCAGCACACAAATGTTTGCTGTTGTACTTACTGCTTCATTTCCAATCAGCGTGTGTCACAGAACAATAGAACTGTAGGGCTGGAAGGGACCTCAAGGGTCATCTGGGGTCATTAACCCCCTACAATGCAGGAATCACTAAAGAATCCTGGACAGATGGCTATCCGACCTTAAAAACTTCATTCGACTGATCCCCAAGGCCAGGCATGAGTTCATAGGAAGCCTTCCATGTAAGCACTGACCCATTGCAGAGCTCCCACAAGGATGCTACTTACATCCTGCACCTTTACAGTGGTACCTTGGGTTAAGAACTTAATTGGTTCTGGAGGTCCTTTCTTAACATGAAACTGTTCTTAACCTGAGGTACCACTTTAGCTAATGGGGCCTCCTGCTGCCACCACCACACGTTTTCTGTTCTCATCCTGAAGCAAAGTTCTTAACCCGAGGTACTATTTCTGGGTTAGTGGAGTCTGTAACCTGAAGTGTCTGTAACCTGAGGTACCACTGTATAAGGATATTCCCATTTGTCAGCTGCTTGTGTTGGGAATATTTATGTGTGTATTAAAATATATAAATAAACATCTACCCAGGCTATTCGGCAACCTTTACATTGGGATTGGAAATATTCAAGATGTATGGGTTGTTCTTTTATTGTCCTTACTTACAGATTTTTATCAATTTGTCTTGTTTTGTTTCTGTGAATGGCTGTGTTTTAATTTGACGATAAGCTGTTTTGGGGGGGCAAAAAGGAGGGATATCTCACAAATAAATTTAAAAATTATTTGAGAAGCTCTGTGTCCAATGAAAGCTTTTGTTAATATTCTGTGTGCTGGCTTTTAAATTTGCTTCTGTTGCCCATAATGGATGTTTTGCCACTGATGCATAATACTAGGCTTTTCTCTCTCTATTCATTAGCTGTAAATCACACTGAGATTTGAAAATACATATTTCCAGAAATAATCAGGACCCAATTTGTGTAGGACTTCAAAGCAAAGAATCCATACTTTGAGTTGGATCCAAAAACAAACTGGCCAGTCAGTGCAGGTATATATATATATTCCAAAACAGGTGAGATATGAAAATATCAATGCACACCTGTTAAAAGGTAGGCTGCCACATCTTATTCCAGCAGATGTTCCTGAACTAGCTTCAGAGGCAGCCCCATGTATAGTGAATTGTAGTACAGCAGTCTTATCTGGTTCCCACCAGCTCATGAATGGCAGTTGGCAGGTCTCAGCCTTCCAGTAACAGCTGCACATGGCAAAGTTTATCAATGAATTTCAATGAATGAAGCATCAAGGTCCTCACAACTGACTTCCTTCCACCAAAGGGAGGCCTGTAATTCATTTCAAAAATGCTGTTGGCTTGATGGGGTGTTTGGCAGATGAACAGGGCCTACAGAAGGTCAGGGGGTGGAGCCCAGCAATTTGAGTCTGTGCACTGGATGAAGTCCATGTTCTTCTCAAATGGGATAGTTAGACAAATTGACAGAGGTCTGTTAAAGACTACATGGCTGTCTGGAACCCCTGTTTCTCTAGCCTGAGTCCCACAGCTAACCCCTACACCCTGCTGGATGTGAAGAAGAAGATGCTCAGCAAATCACAATGGTGATATTTTAACAAACTAGTCCAAGAAGGCAGAGACTGGGGCAGTGATTTTTCAGTCAAAACTGCCTTATTCAGAACCAAACCATTGGTTCATCTAGCACTGTGTTTTTTGCAGAGAAGAGGCGGCGGCTTTGCAGGGTTTCAGGCCGGAGCTGAAAATGTCAGAGATTGAGATTGGGTGAAATTATGGAAGGAAGGTTTAAAATTTACTGCATGCAATGCCCTAAAAGAAAATGTGATGAAAATGATGTATAGATGGTATATTACATCAAGTTAGCGAAAATGTATAAAGTCAGTAATAAATGTTGGAAATGTAAAGAAAAAGAAGGAACATTTTATCACATGTAGTGGGAATGTAAAAAGGTGAAATGCTTCTGGGAGATGATATATAATGAGTTGAAAAAAATGTTGAAATATACATTTATAAAGAAACCAGAAGCATTTTTATTGGGCATTGTGGGGAGTGACATAAATAGAAAGGAATGTAAGCTCTTTTTATATGCAATAACAGCAGCAAGAATATTATTGGCCCAAAAATGGAAGCAAGAAGAGTTACCGACGATTGAAGAATGGAGGATGAAGTTAATGGACTATGCAGAATTAGATAAACTAACAAGAAGGATTCGAAACCGGCGAGACCAGAAATTCATGGAAGACTGGAGTAAATTTATGGAGTATATGAAAAGTAATTGTGAAGAACAGACGATGTTTGTAGGGTTGCAAGAAGTTTTGTGAGGAGTATTATTGGAAGTATTGCAAAAATGGAGAAGAGGAAGGATGATTTATTAAGAGATGTAAAGGCAATATAAAGTTAAGAAATACATAAGAAGGGGTTAAAACGGTGGATCATCAGAGGTGCTGATGGAAGTCTAAAAAGATTGTATAAGTGATAAGTTTTGTGGTACATTTTATAATTTATATGTTAAAATTAATAAAAAATATTATTAAAAAAAGGAAAATGTCAGAGATTGCACTCAGGACTGGCCATCTGCACACAGACCACTGATCAACAGTCCTGAGCAGATAGGAACTGCCCTTGTTCAGTAAGGGACAGTTGGAGCATGTGGGATCATCAACCAAGTACAACTTCTACACTGATGACTTCTCCTGGAAACAAACAATGCAGTTGCGTCCTATTCTCCCCTTTTGTTCTCATCCTTAAGCAGCAGGAGAATGTTAGCTTGTTTGGATAAGGAGGATTTGAAGGGATGGAACGTACTTGTCAGGAATGCAACGGGCAATCTGCTGCATTGTCCAAAGCCATTCCAAATGGTTGCCTTTGCATTGACCTTTGATGGTGAAGCATCCTTGCAAGTTTAAGCCCGGAGAGCCACTTTTTGAACCCTTTGATCTAGAGCATAGATTAATGATTCTAGACACCTTGAGCCCCAAAGATGTGTCAAATGCACTCTTTGGCTGTGCAATTTTGCATGCTGAACACATTCCTGTTTAGATCATAGAAATATTGCATTGATCCTTCAGCTCTTACTGACTACTCCTATAGGAAGCTCAGTAAGAAACTCAAGATGTACTCAGCCCTCCCAATTAAGTCTAGATGAGGAAGCAACAGAATGACAAAAGTCTAAATTTCATGTGCATTCTTGGCCATGCTTTGTCTAGTGATACCTGAGCAAGCTCTTCCTGGTTGCTTTTAAGGGTGTATTATTATCTGCACTGCCACTTATATCAGTTTGATACCAGCTTGTCATGGCTTTGCCTACAAATAATCTAGTGGACATGATGATAAAAGGTGAAGGTGAAGGGACCCCTGACCATTAGGTCCAGTCGTGACCAACTCTGGGGTTGCAGCGCTCATCTCGCTTTATTGGCCGAGGGAGCCGGCGTACAGCTTCCGGGTCATGTGGCCAGCATAACTAAGCCACTTCTGGCGAACCAGAGCAGCGCACGGAAACGCCGTTTACCTTCCTGCTGGAGCGGTCCCTATTTATCTACTTGCACTTTGATGTTCTTTCGAACTGCTAGGTTGACAGGAGCAGGGATCAAGCAACAGGAGCTCACCCCATCGCGGGGATTCGAACCACCGACCTTCTGATCGGCAAGTCCTAGGCTCTGTGGTTTAACCCACAGCGCCACCCGCGTCCCTGATGATAATGATGATAATTATCTGTTAAAGGTGACTTGCCCTCCTCACTGAAATATGGACCACAGGGTTCCTTGGGCAGGAGTGATGTTAAAACTAGCTTAAACAGATTAGGAATGCCGCATCAGAATACCAAGGCCTAGCTTCTCTTTCTCCCACCCATCTTCTTGGATCTGCCCAGGATATTTTTTTAGCTTTTGGCATTTTAGACCCAGACCAGAGATTCCCCATCCTTTCAGGATCTGGCGGGATTAGGGTGCAGGCCAGGATCAAAGTGAATGAACCACAAGGAGGGGGAGCAGAGATCCTGCCAGTCAACACTTAGCTCCCGGACAGCAGATTGAGCAGGGACATACCTCACCTGGTCACTCTAATGAGTTGTGTTTTGTTTATATTTAAGGTTTAGTCATCATTTTTAATTTTGCGTATATGCATATAAATCAGCAAATGAAAATTCGATTCAAATCAATATCCTCTTTTTGTGCTTTTTTTGGGTGGCAGGGCTGAGAATAGAATCCCAGAGTTGGGAGGGACAATTCAGGAATCACAGTAAATGAATCCCATCCAACCTCTGTTTTTACAAACCTCTAATGAAGGAGACACGGGTGGCGCTGTGGGTTAAAGCGCAGAGCCTAGGGCTTCCTGATCAGTAGGTCAGCGGTTCGAATCCCCACGACGGGGTGAGCTCCTGTTGCTCTGTCCCAGATCCTGCCAACCTAGCAGTTTGAAAGCACACCAGTGCAAGTAGATAAATAGGTGGAAAGGTGGAACGGCGTTTCTGTGTGCTCTGGTTTTCGTCACGTTGTTCTGTTGCCCCAGAAGCAGTTTAGTCACGCTGCCACATGACCCAGAAAGCTGTCTGCGGACAAATGCCAGCTCCCTCGACCTGAAAGTGCGATGAGCACTGTACCCTAGTCGCCTTTGATTGGACTTAACCATCCAGGGGTCCTTTACTTTTACCCTTTTTACTGTCTGAAAGTTCTTTCTGATGTTTAGCCAGAATCTCCTTTCTTGTCATTTGGATCCATGGGTTTGAGTCTTGATCGCTGGAGCAGCAGAAAACAAGCTTGCTTCATCTTGAGCCAGTGTGGTGTAGTGGTTAAGAGCGGTAGTCTCGTAATCTGGTGAACCGGGTTCGATTCCCCGCTCCTCCACATGCAGCTGCTGGGTGACCTTGGGCCAGTCACACTTCTTTGAAGTCTCTCAGCCCCACTCACCTCACAGAGTGTTTGTTGTGGGGGAGGAAGGGAAAGGAGAATGTTAGCCGCTTTGAGACTCCTTAAAGGGAGTGAAAGCTGGAATATCAAATCCAAACTCTCTCTTCTCTTCTTCATCTTCTACATGACCAGCTTTTTAGATACAGTATTGAAGGTAATGTCACTTCTCAATTTTCTCTTTACCAGGATAAACATACTCAGCTCCTTCAGTGTGCGTAGCTATACTATCCAGAAACCAGACCCCAACCAAATAACCCTTTTAGAACATGCTCAGAGTCCTTTTTTCCCCTTTCCCCTTTTTACATTGCTTCAGCTGTTCCAGAGTTGTTCTTGGGCAGCAGGAACCCAACTTCCGGACCTGACCTGTGGCTCAAATTCAGGTTTGTGATTGCTCGACAATGAAATAGTCTTGATCAACAAAAGATAACATGCAAAACAAAATCATAACAAGAGGCCAAGGTAATGGAGAAATCAATGTCATTTTCTGGCTATTCTAGTTTACACAGCATTCATAACATCTTAGACAAATAAGCGTGAGCAATAGGGCAGGAATTTTTATTTTGGAAGCAGATGCAACGGTTTGCACCAACCAAGGCCATATAATTATGATTCTTCCCCTCCAGTGAAACGAAAACAGGAATAAGTGATTTATAATTCATTGTAGATTTTTATGAGTTCAGAAATCAGCCCTGCTGTTTATAGGTAGTTGCCAGGGAGATATTTGGAGTTCTGAGCAATATTATGAAGGCAGAGCGGCAAGTGTGCAATAAGGAGAAAGAAACTGTATTATTCTAGGCCAGATGACAGTCCTAATGTCATCTAGACGCTAAAGGCCTAGGTGAGAGTAAAGGTAAAGGTAAAGGTACCCCTGCCCGTACGGGCCAGTCTTGACAGACTCTGGGGTTGGTGCGCCCATCTCACTCTATAGGCCGGGGGCCAGCGCTGTCCGGAGACACTTCCGGGTCACATGGCCAGCGTGACATCGCTGCTCTGGCGAGCCAGAGCCGCACACGGAAACGCCGTTTACCTTCCCGCCAGTAAGCGGTCCCTATTTATCTACTTGCACCCGGGGGTGCTTTCGAACTGCTAGGTTGGCAGGCGCTGGGACCGAGCAACGGGAGCGCACCCCGCCGCGGGGATTCGAACCGCCGACCTTTCGATCGGCAAGCCCTAGGCGCTGAGGCTTTTACCCACAGCGCCACCCGCGTCCCTTAGGTGAGAGTAGCAGAAAGGAATTCAGGGAGAGAATTGTCCATGCCCATGTTTGGCTCTGACTCTCCCCACCCACTGTCAGCTTGTGGCCCCCAACAGATTGTCTCTGAAGGAATGTGGCCCTCAACGAAACAAAAAGGTTTCACACTCCAGTTTTAGGCTAGAAACTTGCCATGGAGATAGGGGGGAAATAGGGCAATAAGCAGTGAGGGTAGCTGGTAGGATGAAAGGCAGGGAGCTGAACAGTAGGTGGCGCCAGTGCCAGAGCCAACAAGATCTAATTTGGTCCCCATCCTCCTCCTCCTCCCTGTTGCATTCTATGAGGGCAAGACCTGAGACTAAAGAGGAAGGGAGCTGACAGGCTGTGCATGGGTTGTAAGTAGGAGGAAAGGCAAGTGGTTGCTGGCTGAGGGCAGAAGGAGGGTTATGGGGCAGTGCCCCATTTGCCCTAATGGACCATCCTCCACTGGGCTGAGTTAAGGACTGGAGATGGAGGACATCCTCTGATGGCTCCAGAACTCTTGAAGAGAATGAGGTGATGGAGATGGAATGTACCACTTCAGGCTGAAGGTGGGGGACTCCGCTTTTTGGAGTCTTTCCCCATTGTGAGAATGGGGTGAGAAAAAGCTGTCACTCAGAGCTCTTGCCCTGCATTGGCATTTTCTGTATGTATGCATGCATGTATACAGGGGACTATGCACAAACGAGGGAGGACTTCATAATATTATGGATACCGTGTTAACTCTGAGAAGGCACACATCTAATATTGGGTCCAGGGACATGATGGTGTGGAACCAGAGATGTGATGGGCCAGGAAAATTGGGAAGAGGGAAGTCAGGACAAAAATAGAGGTCGTAGTGATTGTTGCTTCGTTTTGGTAGAGTTTTCTCCGCTGGAAATTTGGGGGAATGCTGATGAAAAAACCCTCAGCTGTCAGGGCACAGAATAGTGTGCAAAGAATTCTGTTGTGCTCAGGTCCTGTTGCCACTCTTTGCACACTTATTTGGGAGTGAGGCCCATTGAATAAATTGAAATTGTTGTGTGATTATGCAAAGGACTGCATTTTGATGGGTATTACTTTCTCTTTAGAAAGAGCTATTTTTTCAGTGTGCATACCCGGCCCCATTCCTCAGCTTTCATTCTGGCACAATTCCTTCTCCCGACTTGCTTCTCTGCGCCTGTTATTGCTTTGCTGTAACTTGACGTGATCGTTTTTTTCCTTTCCTGGCAATGCGAGCCTCTTCCTGTGTTTTGCAATTTATTTAATTATTTTGAGCATTTGTGCTCCGCTCCTCAGCTGAAAGGGCTCCCATACAATCAATTAAAACAATAAAGTCCCTGCCTGCAGGCTTACAATCTGAAACAGCAGCAGCAACAGCAGCAGCAGCAGCAGCAACAACACAACACACAAGGGGAAAGGGACAGGGAGGGAAGAGGAAAAAGAAATCAAACTCAGGCAGCGAGTTTTATAGTACTGTTACTGTTATAGTAACTAACAGCTTGTGTAGCTCAGGGGTAAGAGGTTCCCAAGAGAACTGTCACAGCAAAGCCAATGGATTATTATTATTATTATTATTATTATTATTATTATTATTATTATTAT
>JAXCMG010000038.1:127230-158939 GCA_034642415.1 Podarcis siculus
AATAATAATAATAATAATAATAATAATAATAATAATAATAATAATAATAATGGCTGGGTTTCCCTAGCCACTCTGGGCAGCTCCCAACAGAATATTAAAAAATATGATAAAACATCAAACATTAAAAACTTCCCTAAACAGGGCTGCCTTCAGATGTCTTCTAAAAGTCAGATAGTTGTTTATTTCTTTGACATCTGACGGGAGGGCGTTCTACAGGGCAGGTGCCACTACCAAGAAGGCCCTCTGTCTGGTTCCCTGTAACCTCACTTCTTGCAGGGAGGGAACCACCAGAAGGCCCTCGGAACTGGATCTCAGTGTCTGGGCTGAACTATGGGGGTGGAGACGCTCCTTCAGCTATATTGGGCCAAGGCCGTTTACGGCTTTAAAGGTCAGCACTAACACTTTGAATTGTGCTCGGAAACGTACTGAAAGGATTGGAGAGCAGGGAATGACAGGAATGGCCTCTGCCAGAGTCTGTGTAGAGCTGCCATCAGTCAGGGAAGACAACAGTGGTGGCTGCTGTCCATTGAGACTGGTGGGGCAGAAGGACCAACCGTACGTAGGTGGAGCCAGAACCAATGGCAGGTGGAGCCAACTTCAGTCTTGCCCGCATCCTCTCCTTGGAAACAAAGTGAATCTGGTCCTACATGGAAGGCTACCAAAGGACCATCTAAGTACAAGCTGCTTTTTGGTCCTGGGAGGAAGAGCCCTGCATTGAACCATCCTCTGTGCAATTCAAACACTGTCATTGCACATTTGACCCAGGGTGTAGCCCTAAGCAATCCATAACAATAATTGTGTTTAGTGTCAGAGCCTCCAAGTGTCCCTATTTTCCAGGGACAGTCCCAGATTTACAGAATCCCAGTTTCTGATTTGATCCTGGAATGGCCTCCTTTTCCTTAGGAGGTCTCTATTTTCATTGGTGAAATGTTGGAGGGTATGTAATGTTCATTTCTTATATAATGTGTTGATTTCCTAAAGCTATGCTCTAGGAACTGAGATGAAATGCTGCCCTTGGCGGTGGTGGATGGTTGGTATGGCAAAGTTCAGTACAAGGAGACACTTTGCCTGTGTGGGCAACCTTGTGTAGAGGACCTGTACCACTATTTATTGCAATGCCTGCTATATATAGAACCAAGATACTGATTGATAAAACCCCTGCTCATGAATGGAACACACTCGAACAGGGCAGAAAGGGTGAAATGGCTGCTGAGTGATACTGATGACTTCGTCACTTATAAAGTAGCACTATATGCATTGGCGGGATGCGGGTGGAGCTGTGGGTCCTAGGACTTGCCGATCAGAGCCTAGGACTTGCCGATCAGAAGGTCGGCGGTTCGAATCCCTGTGACAGGGTGAGCTCCCATTGCTCGGTCCCTGCTCCTGCCAACCTAGCAGTTTGAAAGCATGTCAAAGTGCAAGTAGATAAATAGGTACCACTTGGGCGGGAAGGTAAACGGCGTTTCCATGCGGTGCTCTGGTTTACCAGAAGTGGCTGAGTCATGCTGGCCACATGACCCGGAAGCTGTACGCTGGCTCCCCCGGCCAGTAAAGTGAGATGAGCGCCGCAACCCCAGAATCGTCCACGACTGGACCTAATGGTCAGGGGTCCCTTTACCTTTATATGCATTGGCAGCTAAGAAGATCAGGAGAAAAGAACTAGATAAAATAGCGGTCAATTGCAAAGGTGATTCGGACATTTAAGCTGGCATATTCTATTGTATGCAACAAATAACTTCGTGCTTTATTGTATTTGCAGTGCCTGATGTTTTTATGGTTTTTATGATGATTGTTGCTTTTCCCTTTGTTCCCTTTGTGAATGACGCCATGGCCTTTGGCTAGTGCAATGAAGTTTATAATGATGATGAGATGAAACGTAATATCACCCGGACAGCAGGACCAAATGGATCCAGTTGATTTTTTTTTAGCAATTTGTCATGGCTTGCTGTTGTCATGCTGTTCCCACGCACTCATGCTCCTTGCACTCCCATGCCGCTCTGTTTATCTTTGCCAGCCCTGCTGCCACGCATGGCAGCCGCTGCCTCCCTGCTTTTCGTTTTCCTTTAAGGTAGGAATGTGTGGGAGGGGTTATTTGAGGACATCGCTCCGGGTGACCTTATGTTATATTTTGAATGGAACTCGGGTGAGGGAAATTGGTCTTCATGCTTCAAAGAGGAAGGGAGGGAAATGAAACTCCTGGGGTGTGGAATCTGGGGGCTGCAGTTTCACACTCTCCTGCTGGTGAATTCAGATACTGCAAAAAAAAAAAAAAAAAATACATCGGAAGATTTCGCCGAAAAATTGGCTCATTATTTTGACTTGGTATATAACATTTTTTGCCTTTCCCTCCTCCACATTTATTGGCCTAAGATCAGCGAAACAGCTTAGAGCAAATTGGCCTAAGATCAGCGAAACAGCTTAGAGCAGGGCCTTATTTGTTTGAGTGCATTAGACTGTGGGAAATAATATATATTAATTGCTCGATGGTTACTGTTCTCTCTTCATTTTTGAAAATGATGCTCTTTGGAGAACGATTCAAACCGAATTTAAGCAGAGTGGCAGACCAGAAAAAACTTCAGACAAGAAGCTTGAGCAAGATAAAGTCTTGGACTCTCATTTCATCCCACTCAATTCCATTTGACGCTTGTTTTATCCTTAAAAGCACTCAGTTACCCACCCAGCTTTCGGCTCAGATGTTAAAATATGGCAGTATATCTCTGGTCTCGTTGCTTCAAGCACTATTACTAAAAACAGAACTTATCAGATGATAAGAGTTTCATTTTCATCCATGCTTGCATGGGTTTCTGCTATTGCACAGCACTGTGATGGTAAAGGTAAAGGGACCCCTGACCGTTAAGTCCAGTCATGGACGACTCTGGGGTTGTGGCGCTCATCTCGCTTTATTGGCTGAGGGAGCCGGCGTACAGCTTCCGGGCCATGTGGCCAGCATGACTAAGCCACTTCTGGTGAACCAGAGCAGCGCATGGAAACGCCGTTTACCTTCCCGCTGGAGCGGTACCTATTGATCTACTTGCACTTTGACGTGCTTTCGAACTGCCAGGTTGGCAGGAGCAGGGACCGAGCAATGGGAGCTCACCTTCTCGCGGGGATTCGAACTGCCAGCCTTCTGATCAGCAAGTCCTAGGCTCTGTGGTTTAGACCACAGGGCCACCCGCGTCCCATACTGTGATGGTACCATCTGCATTTATGATATCTTTACGCAGCCTGAGAAAGCTGAAAGCAAGCTCAGCTTTTCTTTTAGGCTGTGAAGATGTTTTGGTCTTTCTCCACATTTTTGGTCTTTCAAATCAGCATGTGTGGAATGCACTTGTCCCTCACCTTTAAGGAACTACAGTCATAAAATCGTAGAATTGTAGAATTGGAAGGGGTCCCTGAGGGTCATCTAGTCCAACCTCCTTCAATGCAGGATTCTCAGCCAAAACATCCCTGACAGATGCCCATCAAACCTGTTTAAAAACCTTCAGTGAAGGAGAGTCTGAGGTAGACCATTTTTAAAACTGCTGATTGGAGTTGGTAATTTTTTTAGGCTATCTTGTTTTTTAACACCTGATTTTATCAGTAATTGCAAAGTGCATTATATATTGTGTGCGTTGTGTTTACAGGTTTTCATGATTGGGTGTATAAACCTTGTTAGATAAAAAGAAAGGAATAAAACTCAAAGCGCCCCTGTTCTCAATGCCGTTTTGCCACTATGGAATGGGAGAGGTCCTGCTTATTGTCCCATAAGCAGGGGCTACTTACAGGGTGGGAAATGGGTCAGGGGATTCTCAGGGGTGGCACCCTTTTAAATAGTAAAGGTAAAGGTAAAGGGACCCCTGACCATTAGGTCCAGTTGTGGCCGACTCTGGGGTTGCGGTGCTCATCTCGCTTTATTAGCTGAGGGAACCGGCATACAGCTTCCGGTTCATGTGGCCAGCATGACTAAGCCGCTTCTGGCAAACCAGAGCAGCACACAGAAACGCCGTTTACCTTCCCGCCAGAGTGGTACCTATTTATCTACTTTGACGTACTTTTAAATGGTACTCTCTTCCTAATGAGAGATTCACCTGTTCCCCATATTACATACATTCAAGGATTTGAGATGTAAACATCCCTTCTGTAGACTTGGCTGCTGTTCTTCACCATTGCCGTGTTGTTGTATTATGTATTGCTAAGAGCTCCGTTATTACTTTCTCATTTTTCCCACTAGATTCTTTCTATTGCAAGGTGCCCCCATAACTCCCCATGAGGTGCAAGAAAAGCATGTGACTATTAATCTCATGGGTCATCAGTTCAAGCCCCAGGTTGGGCAAAAAAAAATCCTGCTTTGCAGAGCATTGGACTAGATGATCCTCTATAATCCTAAGAACAATTAATTAATTAAGCAATCAAACAAACAAATAAAACCTCTTGACTATGCCTGGAGAAACTGCTGCTGCTGTGATTACAAAACTGAACCAAATGCAATTTCTTTCCCTTTCCTTGAAACAGAGGTCCTACCGCTTTTCTTTCTTCTTTAAAAATAATAATAGCTGGATTGCAAGCCAGGCAACCAACTGGGGGAGCTTTTCGCAAGTCTGGAGATAGAGGCGCTTTGCAGTGCGAGACGGTTAAGAGCTTCACCTGCTGAACTTCTCTTTCTTTGTGTGCCTCTCTTGCAACTGTTTCCAAACCTGTTGCTGCTGTTCTCGTTGTTCGAAGTAAAACCACAACTTCGCGCTCTGGCATCAAACTAATGAGAAAGTTCCAGGGTGATGGGACGACGGATGTGCAAAAACACAGGGAAAACCTTGCACGCGCAAAGAGCCCCCCCCCATCAAAGAGAGAGAGAGAGAGAGCGGTGAATTCCTCGGAGCGCAGGAGACCCCCAACTCCACGCGCGGAGCAAAATCGCTCCTCCTTATCCCAGACAAAGGAGCCCGTCGGCGCCACCCTGGAGCTGTCTGCTAGGCGCAGGGAAGGTGGGGAGGGAAGGAGGAGGGAGAAGCGACTAGATTTCTCCCCGCGGGGCAGGAGGGGAGGAGGGGAGGGGGTCCAGGGAAGAGGAGAGAAAGAGGGAGGGGGGGAGGCCGGAAAGAGGGGAGCGGGGAGGCTTGGCTTTCCAGCGGCTGAAAAGGAAGCCAAGCCTCTCCCTCCGGCCGCCCCCAAAGTACAAAAGCAGAGAAAGAGAGAGCCGGTGGCGGGACTCCTTCATCGGCCGGGACCATGGCTGCCTCCTGCCAGAGCTGGCTGGCCAACGAGGGCAGCAAACACCTCCTTTTGGTAAGAGGGACCTTCGCCTTTCGGGGGTGCGCGCAGCCTCGCCGCCTCCATCGCAAGGATGTTGCTCTCGCTGCGCTTGCGCTCGAGAGATGCTCAGAACCTGCCCATGCTCAGGAGCGCTCTTGCCCTTTCCCCCCACGCAGGGTTGGGTCCAAGCCCTGCTCGGGAACGCCGAGCTCGGAGCCGTCCTGTGTGGGGAAAGGCCAGGAAGTAGAAGGAAGGGGAAAGGAGAGAGCGCTCCTGAGCATGGGCAGGTTCTGAGCATTACGCGCAGGGTCACAGGGTGAGGATCAGTGCTTTTGATTCAAATCTAATGGAGAAAACCATCTCCGCCTCCCTTCTGGAAGGCTCATAGCTCAGTGGCAGAGCAGTTGCTTGGCATCTAGAAGGCCCCAGGTTCGTCTCCAGGTAGGGTTGGGAAAGACTTCTGAAACTTTGGAGACCTTCTGCCAGCCGTGATACTGAGCTAGATCAGCCAAGGACCTTCCTGGATGGAAGACTGGTTTCTGTGTTTATTTCCCCACATAAATCAGCTTGCATTATTCCCACAACAGCCCTGCAATGTAGGTTAGCGTTACTGCCCCTCACATTTCTTCCCTGGTCTTTGACACCGGAAATGTCTGTTTTTAGGACCCACCCTGTAAGTTGTTTAAAACTGTTTTTAATGTTGTATTTTTATTTTTATTGTCATCTGCCCTCAGACCTTAGGGTGAAGGGAGGTTATGAATAAAGTAAAATCGTCACCATCCTGACTGCAATGTCAGAATGAGAGGCTTGCCTAACAACACAGTCCTAGACAGGGCTGCTCAGAAGTAAGTCAATGGGTTCAATGGGGCTTACTCTCAGATGTGAGTGTAGTTTTGAAACCTAAGTAGTGATTTTGCGACAGATTTGCTGTGTCAATTACAGTACTCTGTTTGGGAGGTGGCACGAAATGCAAGGTTCATGGCACAAAATTAGCGCTAAACTTTGGCATCAGTTTTTTGGGGGGGATCCAAAATTTTGGGGTCACATGTTAATGGAGCTTGGAATTTGAAATAGAGGTTCCCTTTAACTGTCTCCTTTGTTGAACTGTGCTGTCTTTTGCTACAGTGGAACCCAAACCAACCGGGTATTTGTGTGTTTGAGTGTGTGTACATACATATGGCATAAGCACATCTGGGATTAAAAAGTACTTTCAGTGCTGGGTAGCTGCTTTAGTTGAGATTCCTTCATTGCAGGGGATTGGATGAGATGACTCTCAGGGTTCATTCCAAGCTTACATTTCTATGATTCTATAGATGACCATGAGAATTTAGGAAGCCACTACAGTGGTACCTTGGTTCTCAAACTTAATCCGTTCTGGAAATCTGTTCCAAAACCAAAGTGTTCCAGAACCAAGGCGTGCTTTCCCATAGAAAGTAATGCAAAATGGATTAATCCGTTCCAGACTTTTAAAAACAACCCTGAAAACAGCAATTTAATGTGAATTTTACTATCTAACAAGACCACCGATCCATAAAATGAAAGCAATAAACAATGTACTGCAGTCACACATTCAATCAATCAGTAGCTGAACTGGGTTCCACACAGTCACACAAAAAAGGAGCCACAGAAACAAAAATGCAAAATAAATAGCAAAAACAGACAGACCTCAGCGTAACACTCAAAACGGAAGTGTGGCACTCAAATTGGAAGCGTAACACTCAAAACGGAACATGTTCGGCTTCTGAAAAAAGTTCACAAACCGGAACACTTACTTCCGTGTTTGCAGTATTTGAGTTCCAAGTTGTTTGAGTTCCAATGTGTTTGAGAACCAAGGTACTACTGTATTGGTCCACCCAATTCATTATCATCCACTGGTATTGGCTCTTCAAAGTTTCAGGCAGGAGTCTCTGCCCGAGCCCACCTGGAGAAGCTACGGATTGTGCTTGGCACCTTCTATACTGAAAGCAAACGAGTTCAGGACCTTTCCCAAATCTCCTGTTAATTTCAGATCCCCACATTTTTGTTCTGAGTGTATGTTTGATGGACAGATCTTCTGTGCTTGTGCAGGTTTTGCGGACTCTCCCAGCTGGTCAGGGATAACTTCATCGGGATTTGTTGCTCCTTTGCTTCTGTTCACTCAGGCTGGAAGGTGTTAGTGATGGGTAGCCTTGGAAGACTTAAAAAGTGCTTTCAACTAATTTTCAACTAATTTGGGAGGAGGAGACTACCTGTGGCTAGTAGTCAAGGTGTTCTGCCTTCACTGTCGGAGGCGGTAAGCTCCCAAATGCCAGTTGCTGGTGATCAGATGTGGGCAGACTTCTATTGCACCCAGGTCCTGCTTCTGAGCTTTCCATGGGCATCTGGTGGGTCGCCATTGTTCTTAGAGTTCCTACAAATCCAGTAATCTGAATTGTCTGTTTAGGGGCAATGTCCTTGCTTCAGCATTTGAGAGGTTCTGGGTTCAAATCCCAGACAACAGTGGTGGGGGCCAGCTGTCTTTACCATTAGGAGTTGTAGCTCTGAGGTATAGCACCTGCTTTGCGTGGAGAAGATTCCAGGTTCATAGAATTGTGGAATCATGTTATAGAATAACGGAATCATAGAACTGTAGAGTTGGAGCATCATCTAGTCCAGCTCCCTGCAATGCAGGAATCTCAGCTAAAGCATCCATGACCGATGACCACCCAGCCTCTGCTTAAAAACCTCCAAGAAGTGTCCACCACCTCCCGAGGGAGACCGTTCCACTATTGAACATCTCTTAATGTCAGAAAGTTCTTCCTGAACTTTAGTCAGAATCTCCTTCTTTGCAACTTGAAGCCATTGGTTTGAGTCCTACCCTCCAGAGCAGGAGAAAACAAGCTTGTTCTCTCTCCCATCTGACAGCCCTTGAGATATTTGAAGGTGGCAAGCATATCATATGAAGGTCCAGTCTTTGGCATCCCCTGTTAGAAGCATCGGATGATGGAGAAAGCCTTTGAACTCTAGAGCAGGGATGGGGAACCTGACACGCTTCAGATGTTGTTATTCTCATCATCTCTGACTGACACCTTTTTCAGGTGGGAGCTGTAGTCCATTGACATCTGGAGGGCCACAGGTCTTCCACATCCCTGCCTCAGAGGGCCACTCCCAATCAGACTAGATGCATCTGGACTAAACAGACAAATAGCAGATTCCTAAGAAGAATACACGGGATGCGGGTGACACTTTGGTCTAAAGCACAGAGCCTAGGACTTGCCGATCAGAAGGTTGGCGGTTCGAATCCACGTGACGGGGTGAGCTCCCCTTGCTCGGTCCCTGCTCCTGCCAACCTAGCAGTTCGAAAGCACGTCAAAGTGCAAGTAGATAAATAGGTACCGTTCTGGCAGGAAGGTAAACGGCGTTTCCATGCGCTGCTCTGGTTTGCCAGAAGCGGCTTAGTCATGCTGGCCACATGACATGGAAACTGTCTGCGGACAAACACCGGCTCCCTTGGTCTATAGAATGAGACGAGCACGCAACCCCAGAGTCATCCACAACTGGACCTAACAGTTAGGGGTACCTTTACCTTTAAAAAGAATGCACAGAGGGGCCACAGCTCATTGATCATGCACAAGTTTGATTCCTGGCACCTCCATGTAGAATAATATGGTAGCAGGAGATTGCTATGACTTTTGTGCCCTGCTTGTGGATGCTGTGGGGAACAGGATACTGGGCTACATGGGCTAGACCAGGTTCCCAACCTTTTTCTGACTGTGGCCCCCTTCTGACCATGCTTTCTTCCTGTGTCCCCCCATGGGTGTAGCCAAGGGGAGGCAGGGGGCAGCTACAAGACAAATGCCAGCTCCCTTGGGTTTAGCTAACATGGCGCGGTGGTCTAAACCACTGAGCCTCTTGGGCTTGCTGATTGGAAGGTCAGTGGTTTGAATCCTCACAATGGGGTGAGCTCCCGTTGCTCTGTCCCAGCTCCTGCCAACCTAGCAGTTTGAAAGCACACCGGTGCAAGTAGATAAATAGGTACTGCTGTGGCAGGAAGGTAAACAGTGTTTCCGTGTGCTCTGGCACTCGTCACGGTGCCCCGTTGTGCCAGAAGTGGTTTACTCATGCTGGCCACATGAC
Source organism: Podarcis siculus (assembly GCA_034642415.1). Taxonomy (NCBI): domain Eukaryota; kingdom Metazoa; phylum Chordata; class Lepidosauria; order Squamata; family Lacertidae; genus Podarcis; species Podarcis siculus. Next base: position 136,555 of record JAXCMG010000038.1, read on the forward strand.
CCAGAAAGCTGCCTGTGGATGAACACCAGCTTCCTCGGCCTGAAAGCGAGATGAGCGCCACAACCCCATAGTCTCCTTTGACTGGACTAAACCATCCAGGAGTCCTTTACCATTTACCTAAACAGATACTTATGGGATGCCTGCAAGCAGTGCCTGAGCAAAATTGCACTCTCTCCATTTGTGGCTCTCAGCAGCTGGCATTCAGGGGCATGTGTCCTTTGACAGTGAAGGGAGAACACAGCCATTATGACAACTTCCTATCAGGTCTCCTCTTAGTCACCCCCCTCCCCATCCTAAACTTAAGATCTAGCCTAAGGGTGCATTCTTGGGATGGCTGAGACTGCATGATTACCCTGTTATCATGCATTGCAGCTGGCAGGTCCATTTAGAGCTATCTGAGCTCATCATGTTTGCTAGCCTCAGCGCCAAAAGCTATCTCTTATCATTTTTAATTACAGACCCCACTGAAGCAAGTTGCTCGGGACAATATGCATGCCCACTCCCCGCCATCGTGGCTCCTCATTTGTAAATTCTGTGGGTTGAATACACACTAAACCAGCTGCACTTAGTTCCCACTGACATCTATGCCCCTTAAGCCATGACTGTGTTGGGACAAAAAATAAATAAACCCCAGTGCTTGGACACAGAGCCTTAAAGCCTGGAAAGAGCAAGGTGAAAGCTAAGTGTGGATCAGGCCTTAGTTGCACTTAGTTTCTACTGAACTCAAAGGGACTTAAGCTGTTATTCTCTCATCGCTTACAATGGGACCAAAGTGTGGCTGATGCAACCTGGATCCAACCACCAAAGGAGATGGTGTTGGACTTTTGGAGGAAGAGAAGAGAACTAGCCCCGCTGTACATTGGGGAGGGCTGTGTGGAGAGAGTCTCTTCCTTTAAATTCCTAGGAGTTTATCTCAGTGAAGACCTTACTTGGAAAATAAATACAACCAAGGTGGTTAAGAAAGCCCAACAGAGACTCCATCTCCTCTGAGTATTGCGGAAGAACGATGTCAACCAACATTTGATGATCTCCTTCTACAATAGAAAGTGTCCTTTCATACTGCATCACGGTGTGGTACGCTGGTTTGACATTCTCTGATAGGAAGTGCCTACAGAGGGTGGTGAATACAGCACAAGATATTATGGGCTGTCGCCTGAATCCGCTGGATGAAATAGCGGTAGCGGAAGAACGTTGCCTCAGGAGAGTGAGGGAAATTCTCAGGGATGATTCACACCCTGGCCGGCACTTTCTTGATCTCCTGTGCTCAGGTAGAAGATATAGAAGCATGATTCGTCCGCACCAACAGGGTAAAGAACATCTTCTATCCGTGGGCTGCTAGGCTGCTGAATGAAAAGATAACAACAGGGCAACTGACTTTCGGGTTTGGTGGGTGTGCATCAGTAAACGAGGGGAATTAAGACTAAGAGAGCTGAGTGGGGGGTGCTTGTGTAATCTCACTGTATACAAGTTGTACAAGTGACAATAAAGTATTTCAATATCTGTGGTGGGAGACCAGTGTGTATTGGGGATTCTCAGTCGCATAGGACGGTTCTTCTAGACAACCCATTTACTGAGCATTCATTTTGATTTGTTTACAGGGAGGTTAGACAGTGTTGGCTATTTATTGAATAATTGTGATCACACCCACACCTCTGAGGAGGATAGATGACTTTCCATCAAGAAAGAGTTATCCCACACTTTCCAGTGCATTTTCCTGTCCCTTTCCTTATTGCAAAAAGTCTGATTATTTTGAGAGGGTGGGGTGGGGAGTGGCTTTATTGCACAAGAGCTCCCAATCAGCTGCAATTGAGAGAGGCAGGGTGGTGCAGTGGTTAGAGTGTCGGCCTGGGAGACCAGGCTTCAAAATGTCCCTTGGCCCCATGACTGGTTGACCTTGGCCCAGTTGCCTAACCTACCTCACAGGGTTGTTGTGGGTGTTAAATGAGGATCATGTACACCAGGGGAAAAAAAAGATGGAATTTAAATACTGTAAATAAGCGTGCAATCTGAATTTGCTGATATGTGAGCGAGTCCCACCAGAAAATAGTGACGGTCTGAAAGCATCCCATTTTACAGTGAGATCATCACTGTTGGAAACCTCCCAAAAACACAGCTGGTGGGGCCCAACTATTCCCCCCCATTTTATTTCTTAAAAGCCTTTGTCTCGCTTTTGCTCACTCAGCTTTTGAGCCTCCCCCTGCCCTGAGAGTTTGTTGCCTGTCTCTTTTCTCTGGCGGAGAGAGTTCTGGTTTTCCACATGCCGTTTCTACATGTAATAATAATAATTTCTTCCTTGTTCTCTCTCCTCCCCCCTCCCACTTTGCTTCCTTCAGCTGCTCTGGCTGTCTCTCAACGTGGGGCTGTTTTGGAAAACCTTCCGGATATATTATCAGGGGCCCCAGTATTACTATCTGCATCAGATGCTGGGGGTAAGTGGTAGATGTTTGCTTTCCCCCCCCTTCCCTCTCCCCTGCCGTCTTTCCTTGGGGCTCTGGGAACAAGAAGGAAATGGAAAGTTTTGGCTAACCGGGAAGATTTGAGGCTTCTTGGTGACTCACAAGAAGGAGAAGGGGTGAATGTTTGGGGGGGCAGAGGGGTTATGTAAGGGCAGAGGTAGGTGGGTGGGAAAGGAATATAGGCTGGAGACTGTTTCTGTGTCTGAATTAAAGGAACGACTCTGTCCAAGGTCTGGGAAAAGAGAGCTCCCTGCCTGTCTGTTCTTCCTCAGCTCCCAGCTGCAGGCATCATTTTTGGACTCTGGCATGTGAACCCCACTCAGCGGATGGCTGGGCATGCAACTGTTAGTCATGGTAACTTTAACCAACCTCGTGGGCCCATTCCGGCGAGAGCGCTTACATGCCAGCTCTCCTGATGTGCATTTCTCAAGGGAAAGGATCTTCGTTTCTTTTCTTTAAATAAAACGAACCTTCCCATCCTTTCCGTCATACTCTCATGAGTCCTGGTGCGGTTTTCTTTCGGAAAGCGCTGTCAGCCAAAAGAAAAAAGAAAAAAAAACGGGAGGGGAAGTAGTCTACCCAGGATGTTTTAGCTAAAGATTGGGGAGAATTTCGATACAGCTTACATTTAAAGGTGGACGTACCTAACAATAATGAAACAACAATAATGGGGCGACGTTATTCCCATTTTGCAGTTGGAATCAAGACTGAGAGACGGCTGTTTACACCCCAGGCAAGATTCTTCCCTGATTGCTGTTTCTGCGTGTGTGTTTTGCAAGGAAACCTAGATGTTCAAATGTGCACGTGTTATTTGTGCTGCGCATGTGTTTTGCACTTCAAAGTCTCTTTGTTTATTGCACCTGTATTGAATAGAGCAGTGAAGGCATCGCTCGCTCAGTTTCAAACTTATCCTTTCACCCATTAGTGCTGCCTTCTTTTTAATTGCAATGTTCCTTTAAAACCTTCAGGGCAGAAATCCAGGAAGAACAACTATTTCTTATGCGGAGGTATAATAATGAGAGCATCTTCACGTGCTGGTTTTCTCCCTGTCGCAAGGCGGCTCAAGGCACTAAAGAAACCCTGCCTTTATAAAGCAACGGCCGCCCATGTCATCATAAGGCCTAGAAAGTTGATTTCTGATTTTAATAACAGAAGTAAAAGTTCTGACGCATTTGTTGCACCGGGCAGCTTTTATGAGGCACAGATAACAAGGAATGTATCCTGTAAGATTCAGATGCAGAAAACGTTCCTTGTTTTCGTTTTTCTTTCTCATTGTGGATTTGTCTTGGAGGAAAATGATGCTTTAGCCTCAGCTGCTAAGGTGCTCTGCAATGCTTGCTTGCTTTGGATTCAGTCCACAGCACTTGGTGTGACTTACTTCTGAGCAAACACTCCTAGGATCGGGTTACAGTTCTGCCTTTCTTTAGGAAGGGAATAATTGCCCCTGTTTTGATTTCAGGCATTCCAAAGCCTTCTGAAATTCAAAGAGCCATTTCTGTTGTTATCCCTTGTGTGGGGAAGAAGAGGAGGCAGGCAGCACTCTTTTGAATGTATGCTGGGATTTCTGTTCAAAAATGGCTGTCTAAAGCAGTATGTGTGTGTGTATGTATATATACAGTGGTACCTTGGGTTAAGTACTTAATTCGTTCTGGAGGTCCGTTCTTAACCTGAAACTGTTCTTAACCTGAAGCACCACTTTAGCTACTGGGGCCTCCTGCTGCCGCCGCGCCACCAGAGCACAATTTCTGTTCTCATCCTGAAGCAAAGTTATTAACCGGAGGTACTACTTCCGGGTTAGCAGAGTCTGTAACCTAAAGCATATGTAACCTGAGGTACCACTACACACACACACACACACACACACACACACACGGGATGGAGGGCTTCATATTCAGATCAAGCTGGTTTATAACTGAGGGTGCTTTTGGACTGTGTTTCTGGCAAGGTCACTGTCAGAGCTGCCCAAGGTCCCAGCTCACAGAGGACCAACGCCAGTTCTCATTATATACAAAAGTCTTTATTAAGGTTCAGTTTCGATTCCAAAGCCGCAGCGCGCAGCTCTACATCTCAACGCTAGACCGCTGAAGCTCTGTCTGACTCACCTCCCCCCAGACACCAGTTTAAGACTCTAGCCTTGCTCCACCTCTTCCGTTGCTCCTTCCTCCTCTGGGTCCGCCTGCCCGCTGGGTTTTCGCCCTTTCTGGACTCTTCTGACGCTGAGTCTTCCCCCTCCCTCCGGCGGGCTTTAGGACCTGGTTCCCCATCCGGGTTTCCTGCTGTCTCCCGCGCCTGTACATTTGAACTTGGCGCGCGCGCCCAGCCGGCAACCTTCCTCCTGACCTTTACACTGCTCCTGTCACTGCTTCCCCCTTCGGGGGGGCTAGCTGGGCTCCCTGCTGGAGGAGACGCTGGCCCTGATGCGTGGGACTCTTCCCCCCCACTACGCTCTGGTGGGGAAGCTGGTCCTGATCTCCAGCTGCTGCTTTGGGAGTCCCCGCTGACCTCTTGTTTCTGGTGCGTCCCCCCTGGGACCCCCCTTGCCCTGGCCATAGGCGCCCCCTTCTGGGAATCTTCTGATTCGCTGGAGAAGCTCATGGAATCTCTCAGTTCACTGTCATACTCCCCTACACTTCCCTCAGATTCTTCCCCTTCGCTCTCCATTCCCTCTCTTCCCTGTGCCTCTGCTCCTGAGCCCCTGACAGTCACGTTGTGCAGTCATAGAATTATAGAATTGTAGAATTGGAAGGGATGCAAAGGATCGTCTAGTCCAACCTCCTGAAATGCAGGAATCACACATAAAGAATCAGTGATGGTGGTGTCCGCATTTACAAAAGTATTATGTTATCTCAGTGGTGTAGTGGTTAAGAGCAGTAGACTCGTAATCTGGTGAACCGGGTTCGCATCCCCGCTTCTCCACATTCAGCTGCTGGGTGACCTTGGGCTAGTCATACTTCTCTGAAGTCTCTCAGCCCCTCTCACCTCACAGAGTGTTTGTTGTGGGGGAGGAAGGGAAAGGAGAATGTTAGTCTCTTTGAGACTCCTTAGGGTAGTGATAAAGCGGGATATCAAATCCAAACTCTTCTTCTTCTTCTTCTTCACATGAGATGGAAAAGGTGAAAAGCAGCTCAGCTTTTCTTTTAGGTTGTGATGATGTCTCTTCTCCCACTTTTTTTGGTTTTCCAATCATAATAATTTATTTATTTATTTATACCCGCCCATCTGGCTGGGTTTCCCCGGCCACTCTGGGTGGCTCCCAACCGCATATTAAACAGAATAAAACAGGCATAGGCAAACTCGGCCCTCCAGATATTTTGAGACTACAGTTCCCATCATCCCTGACCACTGGTCCTGTTAGCTAGGGATGATGGGAATTGTAGTCCCAAAACATCTGGAGGGCTGAGTTTGCCCATGCCTGGAATAAAACTTCAAACACTAAAGACTTCCCTAAACAGGGCTGCTTTCAGATGTCTTTTAAAAGTCAGGTAGTTGTTTATTTCCTTGACATCTGGTGGGAGGGCATTCCACAGGCAGGTGCCACCACCGAGAAGGCCCTCTGCCTGGTTCCCTGTAACTTCGTTCGGAGGGAACCGCCAGAAGGCCCTCGGAGCTGGACCTCAGTGTCTGGGCTGAACGATGGGGGTGGAGATGCTCCTTCAGGTATACTGGGCCAAATCAGCATGTGGGGAATGCACTTGTCCTTCAACTCTTGGGAAATAAAGTCATAGAGTTACAGAATTGTAGGAAGGGACCCCAATGGTCATATTGTTCAATCACAGTTGAATAATCCCTGCCCACCAACACCCAAGGTACTCTGTTTTGCTGTCAAACAGCTCTTACCACCAGAAAGTTCTTCTTGATGTTTAGCTGGAATTTCCTTTATCATTATTAGAATCCTGGAGCAGGAGAAAACAAGCTTGCTTCATCTTCCATGTGACAGCCCTTTAGATCAGTAGTTCCCAATTGGTGGTCCATGGACCACAGGGGGTCCACGTAATCCACCCAGGGGTCCATGGAACCGTTCACATAACAAACACTACTATAGAGATATCAAAATTTTCAAAAGTAGGGAGTCCGTGGCTTGGCTTTTGAAAAACAGGGGTCTAACCACTGCTTTAGATATTTGAAGATGGCTATGCTATAACTATAAGGGACGCTGGTGGCGCTGTGGGTTAAACCACAGAGCCTAGGGCTTGCCGATCAGAAGGTCGGCGGTTCGAATCCCCATGACGGGGTGAGCTCCTGTTGTTCGGTCCCAGCTCCTGCCAACCTAGCAGTTCGAAAGCATGTCAAAGTGCAAGTACAGTGGTACTTCGGGTTAAGTACTTAATTCCTTCCGGAATTAAGTGACCGTAATCCGTAACCTGAAACTGTTCTTAACCTGAAGCACCACTTTAGCTAATGGGGCCTCCCGCTGCCGCCGTGCCGCCAGAGCCCGATTTCTGTTCTCATCCTGAAGCAAAGTTCTTAACCTGAAGCACTATTTCTGGGTTAGCGGAGTCTGTAACCTGAAGCGTATGTAACCTGAAGCGTATGTAATCCGAGGTACCACTGTAGATAAATAGGTACCGCTCCGGCGGGAAGGTAAACGGCGTTTCCGTGCGTTGCTCTGGTTCGCCAGAAGCGGCTTAGTCATGCTGGCCACATGACCCAAAAGCCGTCTGCGGACAAACGCCGGCTCCCTCGGCCAGTAGAGCGAGATGAGCACCACAACCCCAGAGTCATCCGTTACTGGAGCTAACGGTCAGGGGTCCCTTTACCTTTTTATGCTATAACTATAGTTGTGGTCTTCTGCCAGCAAGCCTACTTTGCCAAAAGATCAGGCATTTTGCAATAAGGACAGTTATGGGAGAAAAGGGAAATGCGTTTGCTGTGATGTAATGTCATCGAACCTCCCTGAAAACAAATAAAAATGAATGCTCATGGACTAGCCAAGAGGGAAGAGAAATCAGTTCTTAGATTTCTCTGGGAATTGTAGCTTTTTGAGAGGAATATGGGGCCTCCTAATAACTCTTAGCAACCTAAACAAACTACACGTCCCAGAATTCTTTGGACAAAGCCATGGCTGTTTAAGGCCATATCATAGTGCTTTACATGTATGGTGTCAAAGTGGCCAGTGATGTAACAGCATGTAAAAGAAGACTGGGAGACAGTCCTTTGGCTGAGGACAGTGGGGTAGTCAAAATCTGGGGAAGGAGGTTTCTCCTTCAAAAGGGGTGGGAAAAGCAGCAAGAAAAGCACAGAATCTTGTCTTTCGTTCTGGCTTCAGCTCAACTGCATTTGCTTGTGTGTGATTTTCCTGTGCAAGCTGAAGAACAGATTTGGCTTGGCGGGTAGAGAGCATAGGTTTGCAGCAGAGCCTTCTCCTTAGAGGCAAAAGGCAGTGAGACAGAATGAACCGATTTGCTGGGTTTTCTCTATTTATTTTTAGCTGTGCTGGCTGGGGGCTGATGGGAACATCTGGAGGGCAACAGATTCCTCCATCCCCCTTGACAGGGTCGTCAAGCGCATACCGAGGGATAGCTCAGTCAGCAGAGCATGAGACTCTTTATCTCAGGGTCATGGGTTTGAGCCCCACGTTGGGCAAAAAGATTGCTGCATTGCAGGGGGTTGCGTTAGAATATCAGCGGTTCTCAACCTGTGGGTCCCCAGATGTTGTTGGACTACAACTCCCATCATTCCTGACCACTGGTCATGCTGGCTAGGAATGATGGGAGTTGTAGTCCAACAATATCTGGGGACCCACAGGTTGAGAAACACTGTGCTAGATCATCTCATGGCCCCTTCCAGCTCTATGATGAAGTATAATCTCAGATAAATTGTTATGTACTGAGTTGAATAGGATCCCAAATGCAGCAGTCTGATTGGTCCTAGAACAATAGGATTCAGAATGCAGCAGTCTGATTGGTCCTAGAACGATAGGATTCAGAATGCAGCAGTCTGATTGGTCCTAGAACAATAGGATCCAGAATGTAGCAGTCTGATTGGTCCACAGGAGCCACCCAATCCAGCTCCAGGTAGAAGTGAATCCGCAACCTGATTGGCCTACAGGAGAATCCCGGAATTAGCCAATCACGTGGGGCCCATTGTGTAAATAATGTATATAAAGCAGACATTCTGGGGGAACTTCCATTCCTCCTCACCTCTATGAGCTGAATAAAGAGCATGAAATCCACTCTCGACTCCGAGTATATTTCATAAATAATCCCATTTCAGATGCTAACGGAGGGATTACCTGCTTTACTTCAGGGCCCCAAACCCTCATTGCATGCCGGAAGGACACTTTATAGGAAGTGATGCCACATATAGCTCTGCAGTTAGGAATGAAAGGCCTTCCATTGTTTACACCACTGTCTTGCCGCTTCTCTGGAGAAAGCTTTCTCATTACGTCATAATTGCATCCTTTATTATCTTCTTGCCTGCAATATGGTCCAGATGTCCCATCAGTTTGCTGCCCCTTGATGGCATAGATAATAAGGAGGCCTCTGTACGTCCTTTGCTCCAACACGAGAGGAGCCTCGTTCTTCTCTGTGACCTCCACATCGTGGTGGTGGTGGGGAAATGGAAATGCTTTGTTCCTTGGGGCCCGTAGTACAAGGCTGGCTTTTGAAACCGTGGGGTGAAGGAGCACAGACCTAGACCCTCCCTCTTTTATATATATATATATAGAAATTTTTACTAGTTTTTTAACATATCATTTTCAACAGTAATTAAATATACTTTAACATCTTATTCAATTTTTTTGACTTCCATCAGTCCTGTCTGAAAATTTTCCAATCTAATCTCTTAGTATGCATTTCTTATTTTCCCTATTGCATTTCAAACTCATAACCAATATCTCTATCTTTTTCAGCTTTGTAACATTTCGTATATTTCTCCTTACAAAACTTCTTGTAGTCCTACTAGCGTAACTTGTCAATTACAGTCACTCTTCAAATAATTCATATACTTCTTCCAATCTTCTGTAAATCTCTGGTCCCGCAGGTTTCGAATCCTTCCTGTCATTTTGTCCAATTCTGCATAGTCCATTAATTTCGTCTGCCATTCTTCTTTCGACCTAGACCTCCCTCATTCTGCCAAATGATGATAGGGACCTGCTTGCACTGCCCAGATTCTCACACTGAGAGAAACACTCCCACACTGCAGAGTCATAGACTCATAGAGTGTTGTAGAATTGGAAGGGTCCAACTCTACAAGGGTTGTTTGGTCCAACCCCCTGCAATGCAAGGAATCTCAGCTAAAGCATCCATGACAGATGACCTTCCAACCTCTGCTTAGAAACCTCCAAGGAAGGAGAGTCCACCACCTTCCAAGGGGGACCATTCTGCTGTTGGACAGCTCTTACTATCAGAAAGTTCTTCCTGATGTTGAGTCGGAATCTCCTTCCTTGGAGCTTGAAGCCATTGGTCCAAGTCCTACCCTCCAGAGAAGGGGAGAACAAGTTTGCTCCATCCTCCATGTGAGAGCCCTTGGGATATTTGAAGGTGGCTATCATATCTCCCCTCAGTCTCCTCTTTCCCAAACTGAAAGACTCTACTCCAATAGTCTTCGACCTTTGCAGATCTGAGAGCCACTTTTAGCCCCAACGTGAATGGTGGGATCCATTTCTTTTTTCTTTTCTTTCCCCCCAAAAAAACTTTTATTCATTTTATAACACAACTAAACAACACAAACAGAAAAACAAACAATACAAACAAATTCTTGTCGTGTCCTTATTTTTTCTAAACATTGTTAGGTGAGCTTCCCCAAGTCCCCCTAATCTGATTTTCCTTTTACGTCATCATGAGCAGTTTACATATATCATAATTTCTAACCATTTGTTTATCACGCTTAGTTTTACCATAAAAATCTTCACATTTTATCACTTACAAATAATACTATTTTAAAATACACTGTCTTCTACTTCTAACCCTACAGCCTACATCCACTTCCAGAGCTATTCTAAGATTTAAATATTAACATATTTTTTCAAATATTTTTTAAACTTCCTAATTTGTTACCGTGTGCGTGATGGTAAAGCCGTTGGGACAACCCACCATAGTTCAGACTGTGATGCAGATGTGGGTTTAGACCCGCCAGTTGTAGACTAATGCTTGCTCTCCTCTTTCTGTTTCTGGAGGGCAAGCCATGCAGCAAAAATAACAGAGCCTCATGGCACCTTAAAGATCACTGCAGTTATGAACATTAGAAAGGCCCTGCTATAGCAGCCCAAACGTCCATTCAAGGAAGGTCTATAGCTTAGTGGTAGAGTATCTGCTTTGCATGCAGAAGGTTCCAAGTTCAATCCCAGGGATCCCCAGGGTGTTAAAAACAGACATCAATTAACCAATTAACCAAGAATGTATTCTTAATTGCCTGCATGTGCCCTCGGATGATTGACAGGTGGGCGACCCTGCAGATAGAAAGTCAATGTTTCAGGGGAAAGGTCCTTCTTCCTGACATAATCCTGTTCTGTCTGCATGGACTGCTCTGTAAAGCAGTCAGGCAATTAGAGCCCTTCCCCACTTCGCAGTCTGAAATAATACAGCCAAGCCGGTTGCATTGCAGGATTCTGAGTGCGTGTTTCGGCTCTGAATCTCCGAAAGGGTTGCATGCCTGCTGAACATCTTCCATTGATGTTGGGAGAGGAGAGCGGCTGCAAATGCAATTTGAGGGTGCCTGGAAAGTGGATACGCAGGATCGCTTGTGGGTGGTGCAGACATGTGCTCGGATGCTGGGAATGCAAACATCCATGCGGAGCCTTCAGAGCAACAGTTTCCAGAGCAGGCACGAGCTTAGCCATTTGGCTTTCAGACTTCTCCAGGCAGCAGCTGTCTGTGGGATGCCGCGTGATCTCCCTTGGCCAGCACACTCGGAAGTACAGGAAGTTGGGTCACAGCTGTGTGTGCCCTAGGACCTCTCCCTGAGATTTTAGCATTCATTAAAAAAAGGGGGGGAAAAAGATTAAGCCTCTGTAGCCCTTTTGCTTTCCAGCGATCTATGGCAGGAATGGGGAACCTCTGAATGCTTTAGAATTAGACAAATTCATAGAGGATCAGCTTATGAATGGCTTCTAGCTATGCTTTGCTTCTATAGCAGGGGTCAGCAGACTTTTTCAGCAGGGGCTGGTCCACTGTCCCTCAGACCTGGGGGGGGGGGCAGACTATATTTTTTAAAAAAAATACAGTGGTACCTCGCAAGACGAAAAACTCGCAAGACGAAAGAGTTTTTCGTTTTTTGAGTTGCTTCGCAAGACAAATTTCCCTATGGGCTTGCTTCGCAAGACGAAAACGTCTTGCAAGTTTGTTTCCTTTTTCTTAAAACCATTAATACCCAGGGTGCATTGCTTGAAGAGGCGCAGTTGCGACTTCGCAAGACGAAAAATTCGCAAGGCGAAAAAACTCGCAGAATGAATTAATTTCGTCTTGCGAGGCACCACTGTATGGACGAATTCCTATGCCCCACAAAGAACCCAGAGGTGCATTTTAAATAAAAGCACACCTTCTATTCATGTAAAAACACTAGGCAGGCCCCACAAATAACCCAGAGATGCATTTTAAATAAAGGGATACATTTAACTCATGTGAAAACATGCTGATTCCTGGACCGTCTGCGGGCCGGATTTAGAAGGTGATTAGGCCGGATCCAGCCCCCGGGCCTTAGTTTGCCTACCCATGTTCTATAGTTAGAGGTAGTAGTAGTTGTTGGCTTCCGATATATAATGGAGTACACCTCCGGGGGTGAAGTTAGAGGTATTGCCAAGCATGGTTACAAAGGAAACTTCCTAACACTAGCTGAAACTGTTTGTCCACCCAGTCCAGTATTTTCCTCTGTTGTGTGAATGACAGCAGTTCTCCAGAGTCTGGGGCAGGGAAGCGTCTATTCCAGGGGTGAGAAAGCTGTGGCTGATGCTGCTTTTATCCCAACTGCCATCAACTCCACCCAGCATGCCCAATGGTGAGGGATGATGGGAGTTGGATTCCGGCAACATCTGGAGGACCATAGGTCCCTCACCCCTGGTCTGCTTCATCCCCTGCTACCCTGAGTAACTGGAAACGGCTGGGATTGACCCTAGCACCTTCTGCATGCAAGACAGATGTTCTGCTCCTGAGCTGCGGTCTCTCCACAGATCCTAAGATGTGACTTGTGGGCTCTTCTCAGCTTGGTGGCTTGGGAGCCTGAGCAGGCCTGCTTCTGACCCTTGCTGTTTTTGTTTAGCTAGGATTGTGCCTCAGCAGAGCTTCTGCGTCGGTCCTGAACCTCAACTGCAGCCTGGTCCTCTTGCCCATGTGTCGGATTCTCCTGTCCTTCCTCCGAGGATCTCGGAAGGTAAGAAAGAAGCATGCGGGTATAGCTAGCACAAAGCCAGTGGGAGGCTACAGGTGACAAGCTCCCCTTCTGATCTTTGCTTTCAATTCCTTGTGGGGTGGTAGGGAGGTTGTATCACCACATTTAATGAGTCACTTTCATTGCAGTCGTATCCCACCCCACCTCCAAGACACAATTTATGAGACACCTGGATGCTCAAGGCTGAAGATGCTATGTGTGAGCTAACTGGAGATTAAAGACATACTCAGGGGACAGGGATGGGGTTCCTGTACAGCCAGGAAGGTTAATGATCAGGGAAGAGCTTCTGACAATGATCTCTGTGTACACTAGTGGTGGGGAACTGGTGATCCTCTTGAGTAGAGCTGGGTGTGCTGGGCCCAGGGGTAACCCATGAAACGCGGTCCAAGACCGGACCAGAATCTGAAGGTTCTGCTAGGAGTCAGTCCAACAGGGCCAAGGCAGGAGACAAGGCAGGAAACCAGGCAGACAGGTACAGGATCTCAGGCAGGATGTAACATACAGCAATGTTGCTCCCGCACCCTGGGGTGGGGTCCAACAGCCCTTTATCTTTGTCGGGGTAGCGGCAAGTCCTGATCCCCCGGCGACTCACCTCCCTGTTTCACCCAAAGGTGAGCACTGCTCCTGCAAGTACTCAGGTCTCTCTTTCTCTCAGACCTTAGTATCTGCAGCTCAGGAGACGTCGGTAGGTTACTAGACCCAGGGGCCGCCTCAGCCTCCCCTGACCCAACCGGTAGTGGAGCAGCTGTAAGTGATGGCCCAGCTGAAGGCAACGAGGTAATCCCTGCATCTGGATCCAGGGCAGGCTCAGGCCCCTGACTCGGCCCAGCTGGCGCTTGTTGCAGGGGAACCTGTGCAGACTGGGGCTCTTCAGGATCAGGCCCCAGACTTGGTTCAGATGATGCCTGAGGCAAAGGATTCGGTGCAGACTGAGACTCCTGTGGTTCCGAGTCTTGAGCCCAAGTCCCAGGCCATCACACTAGGGGACTTTTGGCCCTCCAGATGTTATGCAACTGTCTCCACCCTTGAGCATTGGCTGTACTGGTGGGGCTGATGGGAGTTGGAGTCCAGCCTTGCTCCAGAGCAGTGTTCCTCAACCATTAGTCCTCAGATGTGTTTCGCCTACAACTCTCATCATCCACAGATAACTTAACCAGTGGTCAGGGAGGACAGGAGCTCTAGTCCAACAACACCTGCAGTCCCAAGATTGGAAGACTCTGCTCTTAGAGCAAGGTTGGGGAACCTTTGGCCCTCCAGATGTCATTGGAATACAGTTTTCATAATCCCCATCCAATGTAGCCACTGGTCTACAGCTGACTGGAGCTGTAGTTCAACAGGGAGCAGGGATGTGGCCTTCCAGATGTTGTTGGACTCATCCCTGAACATTGGACTGATGGGATCTGTTTAGTCCAGCATCCGGAGAGCCACAGGTTAGACCAAGAGTGTGCAGGCTTCAGACTTGTTTTGCCCAAGAGCCTTGGGATCCACCAGCCAGCTGCAAGAGACATACACTGAGAATTCACTGTGCCCATGAATTCCTTCTGAGTACCAGAGCTGAAGAGAACTCACAGCCCTCCTGTAAAAATAAAATAAACGCCAGCTTCCTTCACTTCATCAATATAATTTAAGGTGCAGTGGAGGGGATTAATTTTTATTGCTGCTTTAGTTGCACAACCGGGACTCAGAAATCCTTGCCGATCTACTGCATATCACCTCAATATTTACCAGGAGAGCTGGTCTGTCTTCTTCCCACAAACTGCTGATTCACTTTGAGGCGAGAACCGCTGGCTCACTTGCAGACTTCTTTTTCCAGGTGGCAAGCCGAAAAACCAGGAGGCTTCTGGACAAAAGCAAAACCTTCCATGTGACGTGTGGTGTGACGATATGCGTCTTTTCAGGTATGTCCCTCCGTTGGCATAAGCAGCAGCTCTCGCTAGGAAGTCCACTAAGCATTACAAGTGCTATGTGGCTTTTCTTCAGATGTCCACAATGGGGTAGCCTCTTTCCACACTTCTTCTTACCCACCTGTGAGAGTTTTCTCAGATTTGCCGGTGTCTCTGAGGAGAAGGTCTGCGTCTGGGCGCATGGGGAGTCCAAGCTCGGCAGAGTTGTCTTTGATACTGCGCATGAAATCCTGCTGAAAGCTTGCTGGTGTAGAACGGATATCAGCGTGCATCCAATTTAAATAATGCAGTGTGGATGTCGGTTCACTTTTGAATCGAGGACTGACAGCCCTTCAAAATACAGTGGTACCTCGGCTTACAGATGCTTCAGGTTACATACGCTTCAGGTTACAGACTCTGCTAACCCAGAAATAGTACCTCGGGTTAAGAACTTTACCTCAGGACGAGAACAGAAATTGTGCAGCGGCAGCAGCGGGAGGCCCCATTAGCTAAAGTGGTGCTTCAGGTTAAGAACAGTTTCAGGTTAAGAACGGACCTCTGGAACAAATTAAGTACGTAACCAGAGGTACCACTGTAGTGGACCAAAGTAGAAGACGTGGTTACCCTCCCTTTAGGCCAGGGGTGGGGGACCTCAGCCCTGGGAGACCCCCAGTTTCCGAGCCCAATTCAAAGTGCTGGTGCTGGAGCCTCACACGGCTCAGGATCTCAATACCTGAAGGATCACCTCTCCCCATACGAACCGACCCAGTCCCTGCGTTTGTCATCTGAGGCCCTTCCCTATGCCCCTCGTCCCTGAGAGGTTCAGAGGGTGGCAAGATGAGCAGGGGCCATTTTGGTGGTGGCTCCCCGACTGTGGAATGGTGCCAGGTGAAAACATTCCTTTGGCCTTTGGCCATTAAATAATCTATAACCTGTTAAAGCTAGGGTGGGAGCCTGTTACCGTGGTACCTCGGGTTACATATGCTTCAGGTTACATACACTTCAGGTTACAGACTCCGCTAACCCAGAAATATTACCTCGGGTTAAGAGCTTTGCTTCAGGATGAGAACGGAAATCGTGCTCCGGTGGCGCAGCGGCAGCAGGAGGCCCCATTAGCTAAAGTGGTGCTTCAGGTTAAGAACAGTTTCAGGTTAAGAACGGACCTCCGGAACGAATTAAGTACTTAACCTGAGGTACCACTATACTATGATTGTTTTATTATTAGGCTGCCTTTTCTTATGCTTTTATCATTATGCTCCATAAAATGTGTTCTTAATGTTGTACACCGCCCTGGGATCTTTTGATAAAAGGCAGTATATAAACTTAATAGATAATGATGATGATAATAAAAAATTATAATACAGTGGTACCTTGGTTTACAACCATAATCCGTTCCGGAGATCTGTTTGTAAACCGAAACAAGTTGTAACCCAAGGCACGCTTTCGCCAATGGGGCCTCCAAAATTTTTTTGTTCGTAATAAAAAAAAATGGGTTGTAATCCAAAAAAAGGTTGCAAACCAGGACACACACTTCCAGGTTTGACGTGTTTGTAATCCAAAACGTATGCAACCAAGATAGCACTATAGAGGGAGGGTGGTGGGGTTTATCAGAGAGTGTGTGCAGAAACTATCCAGGTAAAATGTGTGTTTGTTGCTCCGCCCATTTCTGCCTCTGGCCCCGCCCATTGCTGGCAGGTGTCCCGCCAAAGGCTGCCCAGAGGGAAACGCAGCCGTGAATGAAAGGTTCCCCTACCCCTGCTTCAGGGGATGAAACCTTCCGAGAGCATTTTGATGAGCTGAGTTGTCCTCTCTTTTCTAGTGATCCACGTTGCTGCTCACCTGGTGAACGCTCTGAACTTCTCTGTGAACTACAACGAAGAGTTCCTGGCGCTCAATGCAGCCAGCTACCATGGCGAGGTGGGTGGGCAAGATTCTTCTTTCCTCCCTGAAATTGCAGCCTCCCATTCTGCCATCATCAGGTGGCACCTTGAAGCAGTGCGCTCAGGTGGCGTGCGTTCCCCATTCATTTGCCACTTTTGCACCAGGGTCACACACCCGACATCACTCACTTATGTGTCGCAGTGCCTGTATGACCACAATAGGAGGATTGGAAGAGGCTGAGCCGTATCTACTGGGCTTTTGCCCCTGAGTGAAGCCCCTGGAAGGGCACCATTGAGGCTCCTCACCTGTACGTGTGTCTATAATAATAATAATAAATTTTTATTTATATCCCGCCCTCCCCAGTTTACCTAAAATCACAATCAATTGAATGAAATACATTCTAAAATCAATTCATTCTAAAATCAATTCAGAGTCAAATTGATGGCAACCATTGAGCTAGAGTTCTATGAGGATTACCGAAGGAGGGGGTCAGACTGTACCTTGGCCAAAGGTCTGGTGGAACAGCTCTATCTTGCAGGTCCCGCGGAAAGATGTCAAGTCCCAAAAGGCCCTGGTCTCTTGTGACAGAGCGTTCCACCAGATTGGGGCCACAGCTGAAAAAGCCCTGGCTCTGGTTGAGGCCAGCGTAACCTCCCTGTGGCCCGGGATCTCCAAGATGTTTTTATTTGAAGACCGGGACATACCAGGAGAGGCGGTCCTGTAGGTTCGAGGGTCCTAGGCTGTATAGGGCTAATGTGTGCAAGGCGCATGCCAAACTGGGTCTTTCACCTGGGTGAAATGAAGCCTAGTTTCACCCTTGGGAAGGGGAACAAGTTTCTGTTTAGGTTTGAAGTGGCTTTTGTTTGTTTTGTTCCGACACAGTGGCAAAAATGCATTTTTTCATGTTCCTGTGTTGGGATATACAGTGGTACCTCAGGTTACATATGCTTCAGGTTACATTCACTTCAGGTTACAGACTCCGCTAACCCAGAAATAGTGCTTCAGGTTAAGAACTTTGCTTCAGGATGAGAACAGAAATTGGGCTCCGGCGGCACAGCAGCAGCAGGAGGCCCCATTAGCCTGAAGTGGTGCTTCAGGTTAAGAACAGTTTCAGGTTAAGTACGGACCTCTGGAACGAATTAAGTACTTAACCTGAGGTACCACTGTAAATGGAAAGCTTTTGAGGACTGGTGCTGTGGATCCGAGGCAAATTCTAAGAAAGTGTGGGAGAAACGAATGTGTGGTCATGCCCCCACTTTTCTTTCTCATCCCGGATAACCCGTCTTTCCTAACTGACTTTTCTCATTGCCCTGGGATGCTCTTGTCCAGCATTTGCCTGCTGTTTGGCTGGAGATGCTGCGAGTTCTGGTCCAAAATATCTGGAGGGCACCAGGTTGGCAAAGGCTGTTGTGGTCCATCACACACAAACAGAGAGAGAGAGAGAGAGAGAGAGAGAGAGAGAGAGAGAGAGAGAGGGAGAGAGAGTGCTCCTAATCAGCATTCTGAAAGTGTTTGGATGTTACATATGATTTGAGGAAGTCAGCATTTCAAACACAGAAGTACCAGCTCTTGCTCAGAATACAGATTAAGTTATCCCTGGGTAAATTTGCTAAATAATTCATACTGTCTGTCTCTGGTTTCCAGGATCCCAGGAAACTCCTTTTTGCTACAGGTAAGTCAGCAAAAGCTACTGCAGGATTGTGTTGAATCAGCTAACTTTCCAGGCTACGCTTTGAAAAACAGAAATGGACTAGTATTATAAATTACTAGATATTGCAGCAGCATCGCTGTTCTTCGCTGGAATGAAGAATAGAATTCCTTGTTGAAATGAGCAGCAACGTCTTGTCTTGTCTTTTAACTTTGATTTTAAAAAAATAAATTAAAAATCCCAGTAACGTTTGTTCCATTCCAAAGATGTGACACATAATTGATCCATAAAGAAGATGGATTCACAGTGTCCTTTTGCTAAACATATAGAACAGAAAGTTTGCATCTTTCAAAATAATAATAATAATTTTCATTCTGTTGAATGGTCATGGACCATTACTAGACAGAAAGTAAGTCTCCCTGGATTTATTATAACTTGCTCTCAGGGGTTAGTTACATAGGATTGCAGTCCTGTCCACACACAGGCAGGCAGGCAGGCAAAAACTTAAATTTAACTAATGCAATAAATAATAACAGTGCTGGGTTCCCCAATACCCACCCCTCCTTATTTTGGGAATTAGACTTTTGTTCCCATTTGCAGATTATGTGGAAGACAGACCTGAGTTTTTTGACCCTTTTGTTCTCCTTCCCCTCCTATAAAAACTACGCAAGACACTCTCGTTTAAAGTTTAAAGAACATATAGCTTTTTCTTAGTGTACTTGCAGTTGCAGATTAATCTTCCCTGGAGGTTTATAAGCATAATCTTCCCTGGAGGTTTATAAGCAGAGGTTGGATGGCCATCTGTCATGGATGCTTTAGCTGAGATTCCTGCATTGCAGCGAGTTGGACTAGATGACCCTTGGGTGCCTTCCAACTCTAGAATTCGATGATTTGATGATATATACAATGCAGGTGGATGTTTCTCTTACATAGGTCAAACTGTTACAGGCTAACATTTACAGGCTGACTAAGGCTGGATCTAGACATGTCAAAAAAGCATTTCAGGAAAATGCATTATAAACTTCATCATGGGAAATTATGTTCCCGTAAAAACGGAACTCTATCGAGCCATCTGGTGTCACCGTGTTATAATGAATTTTAAACGCTTAAAAAAAATTTTTTACTAATGTAGTTGGGTTATTAATGCAGCACAACACAAAATGCACCTGCTGTTCTAGCTGTTTAACAAGACTGTTAATAACCGAGCCGACTGAAATAGCTGCCCCAGAGTCTTTGACCTCACAGGGTTCTACAGCCCTTTCAAACATAAACCTTTTACACATGCATTTTGGATGCTAACATCCGACACTGATAAAGTTCTGACCACTCTTGCAGTAGAGATACTACCAGTTTCTATCTTGGTAGATACCCCAATCAGAACAGCATAAGCTTAGGATCGATTTCAACCAAGAAAGCTTATAATACCTCCCTTGGGAGAGAGCATTCTGTAAGCAGGGAGCCACCACTGAAAAGGCCCTTTCTCGTGTCAACACCCTCCACAAAGAGTGTACACAGAGAAGAGTCTGAGATGATGAATGGCTTTTGTTTTTTTTAAGCAGTGCTAAGACTGGTGAACTTTCCTTCAATACAACCTATGACCACCGTTCTTATTTATTTTTCAGTTCCTGGATTAACTGGGGTTCTTATGGTGTTGGTGCTCTTCCTAATGTCTACAGCCTCTACTTATGCCATTAGGTAATTTATTTATTTTTATTTAATCTGACCAAATGTCTCTTAGTGAAGTGAGTACCACTGTGTACACGCAACATTATTTTTTGCATTCATTCCACACGGAGATCTCGCTTTTATTTTCCTACCAAGTCCACCCACAATCTGGACCTGTTTCATATTTTATACCCCTGAAAAGTGCCTTTTCCCAAACGCATTTCACGCTGGAAAGGAAAGCTCAGTACAGATTGAGCCTGTGTTTCCACCCCCGGCGCGTCCTTTTGAAAATGGATGGAGGCGGCCCCAGCGCTGAAAGGTTTATCCACACCTGCAGAACTCCATTGTGGGTGGGCATATCCCATAATATCGCCATTGCCGCTTTCTTCTTCCTTCAGCTGGGACATGTGCTGGGAGGAAAAGGCATAGGTAAGCAGGGGCAGCCTGGCCTGTTTCGCCCCCTGAGGTGAAACAGGAAGGTGCCATCCTGCGCTCATGCCACCCCCTCTGAAGCATCACTTTCCAGCATCATGCAACTGCGACTTCTGGGTTTTGTTGAGATTGTACGAGAGCCCTGTGAGATTGTGAGGAGCCCTCAGATCTTGCAGGGCCCTAGCGAGTCCTTGTTGAAACCTGGAAGTTACCACAGCCATTTCCCCTTGCTTCGGGGTGTGTGTGTGTGTGTGCGCGCGCATGCACACAGAGGCGCCCTTGAATTCTGCCACCTGAGGCAGCTGCCTCAGTCTGCCTCACAGACGGACTGGCTCTGTGGATCAGCTAATCAAGGGAAGGGTTTTCAAACATGTATCAAGTAGTCAAACCCACTATTGTGAACAGTAGGATCTAGAATTAATCTAGCTTGAAAGTGGTCCAATGAGAATAAGCACG
This sequence comes from Podarcis siculus, assembly GCA_034642415.1. NCBI lineage: Eukaryota > Metazoa > Chordata > Lepidosauria > Squamata > Lacertidae > Podarcis > Podarcis siculus. The sequence continues at coordinate 157,299 of JAXCMG010000038.1, forward strand.
GACAATTCCAGATGGAGAAAATTGACTCTTTGAAGTACAAAGTGTGTGCACAGCCATTGTGAACTTGTCTCACTAACTCTGTAAGAATAAGAATAAGAATGATAATTTATTATTTATACCCCGCCCATCTGACCAGGTTTCCCCAGCCACTCTGGGCAGCTCCCAACAGAATATTAAAAACATGATAAAGAAATCAGACATTAAAAACTTCCCTAAACAGGGCTGCCTTCAGATGTTCCCTAAAAGTCAGGTAGTTGTTTATTTCCTTGACATCTGGTGGGAGGGCATTCCACAGGGCAGGCTCCACCACCGAGAAGGCCCTCTGCCTGGTTCCATGTAACCTAACTTCTCGCAGGGAGGGAACCACCAGAAGGCCCTTGGAGGAGGACCTCAGTGTCTGGGCTGAATGATGGGGATAGAGACACTCCTTCAGGTATACTGGGCTGAGGCCTTCTTTCCATCTCGGTCCTTCTTCCTTTTCCTCTCCTAGTCCAGTCCTTCAGCGATCTAGATCATGCTCACTTTTTTTTGGGGGGGGGGACAATCTCTCCTGGGAGTAAACAAAACCTGTTTTTGCTTGCTCCAGATTTAAAAATAAAAATAAAAATCTAGGATGTATCCAGATTTAAGTTGAGCAGCAACTACTTGGAATATGGCCTCCACAGCATAAGTGACTTCAACAATGCAAAATGCTTTGATTGCCTAACATTTAATTGTACTTTGTTCCTTTCAGGGTTTCTGATTATGACATCTTCTGGTACACCCACAACCTCTTTTTTGTCTTCTACTTTCTGCTGATGCTGCATGTTTCTGGGTAAGTTATCGCCCCTGTTGATGAAGCCCGACCACAGAAGCATGCTGTAAAAACTGAAGCAGGCCAGGGCAGGACAGACAAAACCGCAGCTCTGGAGCTGTGTGAATTTAGCAGATTTCAAAGGGATGTTTCGAAATGAAAGATGAGTTCAGCACCCATCTATGGGCTTTGGTGGTGGGGCTTTACCACTGGTTTTGAAGTCATGGGACTAAGATACAATGTTGGTTTTAATGAGGAAACAAGCTGGGAGAGACAGCTTGAACGCAAATGGAGGAAAGATCCAAATGAATGTAACCAAACCCTGGTAAGGGCTCATTATCGAGCCTGCCTAGTGACAGTGAAGGCCACTGCATCCTCATTATGTCGTCAGGCAGAGCTTTTCTGAGAGATCTGCATTGGCTCCCAGTACGTTTCCGAGCACAATTCAAAGTGTTGGTGCTGACCTTTAAAGCCCTAAACGGCCTTGGTCCTGAATACCTGAAGGAGCGTCTCCACCCCCATCGTTCAGCCCGGACACTGAGATCCAGTGCCAAGGGCCTTCTGGCGGTTCCCTCATTGCGAGAAGTGAGGTTACACAGAACCTTCTCGGTAGTGGTACCCGCCCTGTGGAATGCCCTCCCTTCAGATGTGAAGGAAATAAGCAGCTATCCTATCTTTAAAATACATCTGAAGGCAGCCCTGTTTAGGGAAGTTTTTAATATTTAATGCTGTATCGATTGGGAGCTGCTCAGAGTGCCTGGGGAAACTCAACCAGATGGGCGGGGTATAAATATTAAATTATTATTATTATTATTATTATTATTATTATTATTATTATTATTATTATT